>PVLD010010626.1:19373-69892 GCA_004027595.1 Dinomys branickii
TGTGAGTCCCCTTTGCCATCCTTCCTCACTGTGTGATCTTAGATAAAGCAACTTAGTCATTGTAATGACCCAAGTACCCAGCTGCTTGCTAGACTGACCCCATGCTTGACCCCTGGTTCACCTCAAACAGCTAAAGTCCATGTACGGTAACATAATTATTCTTTAAAGGTTCCTTGTTCTTTCTCAAAAAAAATTTAAAGAGCATTGCCTGTCCCTGCCAGAAACAGGACAGTTACCCAAGCATAAAGTCCCTGCTACACCTGTGTATTCATTGTGGTTTTTGTCTTTATAAGCCCTGCATACAATGGGCTCCGAGCTCTCACTTCTCAGCCTTGAAACAGAGGCGTGAGTGGGGGCCGTTGGGCTCAACTATTAAAAGCGCTTCTAAATTCTAATTTGGCTGTTTGGGAGTTTATTGTTCTCGGACCGTCTCAGTCATCCTATGTATCAATTCCTCATATGTAAAATAGAAATAATACTAGTTCATACCTCATGAATTTGTGACTGAGTGTGAGTCATGAACTGAAAGGCACAGGGCCTAGTTTGTAGTAAACAATTAACCTCAGCTCATCTTACTATTTTGTTTCGGCTTCTTCCCCTTTCACATACTGGTGCTCTTGGTGTTCTACCAATGAGAACGAATAGTCCTTCCTGACTTGGCTGCGGTTTGTCTTGCTTCATGGTCTTCGCGCGTGTGATTCTTCTGACTGGCACATTCTTAGACTCCTACCTGGCTAGCTCCTACTCATCTTCCAGGCCTCAGCAGATGTATTTCTTCTTCTAGGAAGCCTGCACTCACTTATATTCTCCTCTGCGGTCCTTCCTATTGAAATATTTCAGAATTTTACTCCTCTCCTGGGAGGAGACTTCTCCTGGGACTGAAAGCTTCGCGAAGGGGAAGGTTTAAGACCCTCTTCTGCCTTGTTTGTTCTTGTAACCCAGTTCGCGGCGTGAAATCAGATGCTTGGCGGCGAGGTCACCAGGACCCTGAGACGATTCTAGGTATTTCACATGTATCAACCCATTTAATCTTCATACCTTTGTGAGGCAAGTTTTATCTTATTATTCGCAGGTTTTTAAAAAAATATAACTGATGTGCAATGAACTGCCTATGTTTGAAGTATAAAATGTGAGAAATTTTAATACGTTCTTACTTGAGAAAACAACACTATAATGGAGACAATGACCATATTATCAGCTCTAAACATTCCCTTGTGTCCTTTGTAATCCTTCCTTTCCATCTGTCCTTGCTGTCCTGCTTTCTACCACTGTGAATATGTTTGTACTTTAAAAAATTTTATCGATGCGATCATACAGTATGTATTTTGGGCCTGTCTGGTTTCACACAGCACAGTGTTAGTCTTCATCCTTTCTCTTTATGAGTATTCCAGTGTGGATATACCACAGACTGTTTATGTGTTTACCTGTTGGTGGATATTTGATTGTTTTTCAATTTTGAACTATTACAAATGAAGCTTCTATGGACATAGGTTACATATCTGTAAAATTACTTCATTTTACAGATTGGGAAACTGAGGCAGGGAGTATGTCCATCGCTTATGGTCACAAAACTAGTGAATAGGATGAGCTTTATGCAGACCTGAGTACTGCAGGAACGTTTCCAGGGTAAACAAAAGCAGAGAGAAGAGGACAATGCACAGCCGTGGGTCCATAGCTCAGTGCCAGCAGTTACGGACCCTGCAACAATATTCTTTGTACATTTTGGATATTTTTGCTAGAATATTTTAAAGCACATACCAGACATAATATTATCTCATTGATAAATATGTCAGTTTGTGTCTTGCACTTATGTGATCATTTCAAAAACAGTTTTGGAAATTTGAAACCTACACAAACCCAGAGACAGTGTACGGCTCCTTGTGATTCTTATCAGTTTCAACAGTTAGCAACTCAAGGGTGATCTTGTTTCTTCAGACTCATACACTTTCTCCTTCTTCTCCTCTCCCAATTATTTTGAAGCAATCTCAGGCCTTTTTATAATTTTATCTCTAAATGTTTCAGCATGCTTTCATAAAAGAAAAAAAATCTTTTTAAGAAACATAGCCACAGCACCATTATCTCACCTAAACATACTGCGGTCATTTCCTTCCATCATCAAATATTCATCTGACGTTCACATTCCTCCCGTTGTCCCCTCCCGTTTTATTATCTCTTCTTCCCTCCTCTCCCTCCCTCCCACTCCCTCTGGCTCTTTTCTTTTCTAATCGATTTGAATCAGAATACAAACAAGGACCATATGTTACAATTCTTTGCGATGTCTCTAAAGTCTGTTTTAATCTATAGATTCTCTTTGTGTCTCTGTCTTTCCTTTTTCCCTTGCACTTTATTTGTTGGAGAAACGAGGCCATCAAGGCTATATTGTATATCACACCCATGGCACTGTCACTCCTACAAAATTAACAGCGATGCTTAGTATCTTCCAATATCCATCTGCAGCCAGACTTCACTGAATGTGTTGAACATGTCTTTAGATTTTTTTTTTCCCAGTCATATCCATGTCTCTCAGTGCATTTGGTAGTGACAGGACACTTCTGAGATCTCAGCTTCCCAATTAGTGAAGCCCTTGCTGTGTCCTGAGGGATGCCCCTGGGCCTGGATCTTAAAGGCTGTGCTCTAAATGAGTGGGTGTATTTGCGGTTAGCCTGCTCTCTTTCCTAGTAAGGACTCTGTAAACAGTCATTGGATGAATGAATGAAGAGATAAATGAACGAACATCTAGGAGGAAGCAGCTAAGGCAGGATAGGGTCCTTAGACTCTGGGAATATAAAACTAATTTCTTTTGCTTCAGACTAGATGAATGATTTGTGTGTATGTGTGTGTGTGTGTGTGTGTGTGTGTGTGTGTGTGTACATATCACACAGCAAAATGGAATCTGACACTGAAATCTGAACAAATAAAATCATGACAACTAGACATTTCAGTTCTCGAGCTCTGATCCCACATCACCTGGCTCAGAACCTTGCTGTATCAGGGTAGCACGGTAGCACACACCTGTAATCCCAACAGTCTGGAAAGCTGAGGCAAGAAGATCTCAAGCTCAAGCCTAGCCTGCACAACTTAGTGACTTAATGAGATCCTATCTCAAAATTTTAAAATAAGATTAAAATAAAAAAACAATAGTTTGAGGATGTAGCTCAGAGCCCAAGTATTAGATTCAATCCTCTAGTACAATACTGACTAAAAAAGAAACTAGATGGCCCTGGCCATGTTAGTCAGCCTCTGTACCTTGGTTTCCTTCTCCATGGAGGAGGGTTTAGAACGGTCCCTTGCCCTTGCGGGTTTGGTAAGGGTGTAATGTGTTGTTTCATGCAAAGTGCTTGGAACTATGCCTTGTACCTTGTGAGTTCTCAGTAAATGTTTGCTCCAATCATGATAATTAATGTTACCAAAAGGGAGTGTGAGATAGGCCTGGCAGGGCCTATGGGTCTTCTTCAAAGCTCTGCAGAGCTCCAGGACAACCTCTGGCCTCATGACATGCCAGGACTTCTCCCTCTGCTCTTACTTTATTTGGAATCATTTTGGCTACCAGACCCCTCCACCTGCCATTTTGCAGTAGTCTGTCTCTAGTGGTCACTGACTAGGCAGGGAGCCAAGAGAGCACATTCCTGGACCATCTTGATGGTGAGAGAAAATACCTGCTCCCTGCCAGCTCCGTTCACAAAGTCCCCAGAGACTGTCTTGCAAGAATGAAAAGACCCAGTGCCAATGTCATGTTTGGAAACCCAAATCCTGAAACCTATCTCCTGCACTTGGCTGGCAAAACCAAGGACATCTGTTAGAAGCAATTAAGAAATTACAGCCCGGCAAAGGAAAACATGCTGCTGAACAGGCTTCTGTGTGCTATTAAATATTCACATCCCACTGACAAGGCATCACAACAAATGGAGAGAGAATCTTGTCCCTTAATCTGGAAGTAGAAAGCAAAAGGGCCATCAGATACCCAGAGCCTTTTTGTTAATAGTGAAATGGTTATAGCCAGAACCACATTTTGTGCTTTGCTAAATTTTAGGTTTAATGCTTGAATTGCTCCCATTTTACAGATGAGGAAAATGAGGCTGGAAGCAGTTAAGACAGATGTGCAAGATTTCCACAGGGGCAGAGCTGGGATTTGAACCCAGTCCTGCTCTGAGCTTTTAGCCTGAACACTGAACATCCTCTTGGGTAGGAAATATACATTTCACAGAAGGCTTTGCTCATCAAAGATCCGAGTGCTTGCTCAGTTAAGATTAGAAACCACTGTTTTCTCCCAAGGATAGGCCATGCCTATATCTTTCAAAATGCCTTTGTCTCAAAGGTAAACTATACACAGCAAACCAGCACTGCAGATCTATAGAAACCTGTAGATGATGCCATTTTGATGAATAATATTTAAAGATGTTACCATACACACAAATTTTATATACATTTATATGCATACTTAGGTATAAATTGTGTGTGTGTTCTGCAAACTTGAGATAGATGTTTTGGTTTAATGCTTTATTCTATTTTTATTTGTGGTGCTGAGGATTGTGCCCCAGGCCTCACACTTTCCAGGGTAGTGCTCTACTCCTGAGCTATGTACTCTCAGCCCCAATACTCTTGTTTTAAATTCCTCTTTCTTGGTACCTAGCTGCATGTTGGCTTGCTATTCTAAATTAATAGGTCTGGCCTCCCCTAGGCCAGCCATGATTTCCTCTTCCTTCCTTTCTAATCTCTAAAACCCTTGATTCCAGCCTGTTGTGTAAAACAGTGTATATTAAACACACACATACCCACACACACACACACACACACACACACACACACACACTTGAGTGCTTCTGGCCTGCAGTACCAGTGTAAATTTATACATCTTTGACTAATTGTCTGGCAATGTATTAGAACTTTGCCTGGGATAGTAAGCCAGAAAAATGTGTTTTTACTTGAACTTGGTGCCCAAGAAAATAATTTCTTTGGATGTGTGGGCAGGCAGTGCAAGGAGACCCCAGTTGCCAAGGTCTGTAAGGGAAATGGGCATCTGTGGGCCAGGAGGCATGGTATCCTCACCTGCATTTCCTCTGTCAAACCCTTTGGCACTTTTCAGTGACAGACAAACTGATTTGAAGCTGGCTTTGTTAAAGAACAGGAGACACATGACAGGAAAGGACACTGCAGTCTGCAGGCCTGGTCGGCGTGGAGGAGACCAGGTGACACTCTGAGAGTACTGAAGGTGGGAGGCCACGTGGTGGAGTCCTCTGGATTCCTCTCTCCGTCTCGTGCCTTGTGCTAGTCTGGTCACCTGTCCCTTTGTGAGGAAGGTGGACATGTGTCCACCTCCACTGTCACCACGCAGGTTCAAACCACATGTGCTCTTACCTGGGTTATTGCAACAGCCTCTTGACTGGTTTCTTGCTTCCTTGCAGAGAGGGTTGTGGAAGGCACAGGGCAGCATGCTTGTCGTCTGCTGGCTCCCTTCTGACCCAGAGTGCTTGAGATGATGTTGAAGCTCACTTAGGTGGTTCACTCTCATCTCCAACCTCACCTTTGCTGCTCATCTCTCCTTCCCTCACCTCTACCACATGGGTCTCCTCTCTATCCCTTGAACATATCTGCAGCCAGGCTCATACCACGGGACCTTTGCTCATGCTGTTTTGTCTCCTCTACCAATGTTTCCTTTGCTACCTCTATATTACTCTCCTTCCCTTCTTTTAGCACTTTATTCAAGAGGTCCTTCCATGTACCACCTTCCACACCCCAACGTAACATTTTAATTCTCTGCCTTCAACACTTCACGTTTATTTTTCATCCTTTATTATTTTCGCTGTGGCATTTACCTTGAGCTCTTATGGCTTGGATCCAAAATGTACCCCAGAGGCCATGTGCTGGGGCTTGGCTTCCCGAGGATGGGCTTTGGGAGCGTGACTAAGTCATGAGAGCCCTAACTTGATCAGTGGAGCAGTCTTCCATGGATTTCTAACTTGATGGCACTATTGGTGGGAGCTGGAAACTTAGGAGCTGGGTCCTTGCTGAAAGGTGTGATGATGGGGACCACATTTCTCCCAGTTCCTTCCTCTCGGGCTGTTGCTGTCCTTCTCTTTTCTGGCTGCCATGTGGAAAGCGGCGCTTCCCTGCCACATGCTCCTACCACCATGATGTCCTGCTTGGCCTCAGATCCTTAATGCTGGGGCCTGCTGACCATGAACAGAAACCTCTTGAGCCAAAATAAACCCTTCTTCTCTTAAGATGATTTCTCAGGTATTTTGTCACAGTGATGGAACGCGAGCTAGAACATTGTCTAACATACTATACCACTTAACTTAATTTTCTTGTTCACTGACTTACCCCTGCTCTCCCCACCCACCTAGCACTAAGCTCCTACAACCAGGACCATTTTCCTGTTATTAAATTCTCTGTTCCCCACAAATAGAAGCAAATAATTGTGAAAGATGGAATGAGTATGTATTTTTTGGGGAATCTACACAAATCTACAGTACTCTACGCAAATGAGTAAAAGATTTACAATGGGGCTGATTCGTTTATTACTTATGGTCATTGATAGTAACCTCCCTTGTATAGGGAGCACAGTAGTCAATCTGGTCGCTGAGTTCTGGTTTGTGACTGTGCGTGGGAACTGACTAAAGCCAGAGGCTCCCAGGGAGATCACTGGAGAAGAAAGGCACTTTGATACAACCAGAGAAATCCTCATCTTCCCAGCACACCACGGCTATGGGGCAGGGGGAGGCTTGAGTGTCCCCACATGCTGGTGCCACCAATATGTGGGGTCATGTTGAACAATAGAGGCTTTTGCTTCAGACTCTGTGGGTTCAAGCCCTGGCTCCATTTCCTACTGGTAGGTGCTGAAACATGGACATATTAATGTCTCTAAACCTCAGCTTCTCTATCAGAAAAATTGGGATGGTGACAAATAGTGCCTACCAGAGGGAGATGTCAAAGATTCATAGAAACAAGTTAGGTAGAAAAGGGGACAGCGGAGTGGCACACACAGGGCTCTCTAACGGTGGGGCCTGGGTGTCAGCTGGAGAAAGAGGGATCAGTCACTGGTGTCACTGAGTGTTACGGCTGATACATTGTGTCGACCTGGGGAGTCTAGAGGTTTGGCTAAGTAACTCAGCAGAGGTAAATCTTGGGGTAAAAAGGACATGCCCTTACCCTTCTGGGATGTTTATTGTGTTAATTTGGGAAGTTTAAAAGGTTAACTATGTGACTCAGAAGGGAGCTGGGGTGATTATTTGTATTCATCCTGAACCTGTGGAAGAGGAGGGCATGGAGATTCTGTGAGTGCTACACGCCCCCTGGGTGGGGGTAAGCTGTTTAACAACGTAAGGCAAGAGAAGAGGCTGCTTGCAGCCATTCCTCCCTTTTGCTGGTTGTCTTTGCTGTGCTCTGCTGCCATGAACTGTTGCCCTCTGCCATGTGCCACTCTGCCTCAGAACCTGCCAAGTATGGCCTGAAACCGCCACAAACTGCAAGCTAAATAAACCTTTCCTTCCTTCATTTTGGGCGTTGGATATTTTGTCTCAACAATGAGAAAGAAAGTAACCAAGACACTGAGACAAAAGCCAGGCAGACTTAGAAGGCTTGGGGTGTGACCCTGGGGGTTCCATGTTTTGGGAACTGCGGAAAGGGACCCGCTAAGGTGCAGACAGAGAAGCCTCCAAAGTCTGAGGTTTCAAACTTCAGCTTCTCAGCTCTGGCTGTGAGGATGGGAGGGCTGTGCAGCACTGGCTCGGATAGCTTTCCCTTTCTGAGACCTGCTGTGTTCCGTTTCCCAGGGGGAATTCCCAGAGGTGGGTTCCTACTGCATGATACTATCTTTAGGCTGAAGCTAATTAAACTTCTCCCAGATTGGAACAATCAGACCTCATCTCTTGCGATTACAGGAGGGACTCAGTTGCATTTGAGCGGGGAGCACAGGTGATTCTAGGAACTGTGGGACAGTCATGCTAGGCTGTGTGCCCTGAGAAATATGTCTGAGAAAGAGGAAAGTACAGGGAGCATTGTCATCTGGTGGTGTGGATGTCCACTGTGTCCCTCTTCTCCTCATGTTTTGGGAATTTGTCCTTCTATTATCTAGGTAGAGGAACAAAACTACTTTTGGTCATAGAAGACCCAGAGGCCAAATTCTGGTTTTGCAGCGCTTGACCAGCTGTGCTTAGGGGCTCAGAAATTGAGTCCAGAGCAAGTTGCTAGGAAGCTGGGACATACTAGCAGGAACTAGGGCTCCTTGGAGAGCAGACTGATACCTGATCTGGGGCAGGAAGTGTATGCAATGAACCTGGAACGACTTGCCATACTAGGCAGGCAAGAAGCTATGCAAGCCCACTGGGTCCATGAAGAGGACTCAGAAGCCTCTTTACAGGGACCTCAGTGGCTATAGATGGAACAATTTGAGCAGCAAAAGAACCTAACTGTTGTGGACTGAAAATATCTGCAACATGTTAAAATTGAAGGGCTTATGGTGACACTAACAACTCTCGCACAGGGCCCCTTTGGAAGATGCTAGTTTATTAATGCTTTGTTTTTAGAATTGCTAAGTAGAGGGAGAAAAATCAAGCATTTATTCTACTTTCCCTACACAAACTATTTGCCAAGATAACCCGACAGTGGAAATGTATGCTAATCTTTATAGGTATTCTAGCTAATAAATGAAGAAGGACTGAGACTTTTATCACTTTTGATCTCTAATGAAATAAGGATTTAGGGAATCACTGAAAATGGTTGCTGATATCCAACCAGAAGGAGTAAATAGATACTGTGGATTTCTGATGGGCATGTGCTCTGGAACTGTAGGACAGTTCACACAGAGCAACTTCTAGATCTAAAATAGAGGAGGTAGAGGAGGATGTCAGAGTTTATAAATCAGACTGTGAGGAACTTCGCAAAACCTGACGGCTGTTTTCTTTATCTGTTCGCTCTGTCTCTCTCTCTCTGTCTCTCTCTGTCCCCTTCTCTCTCTCCGCGCTCCGCTCATTGCAGTGCTGGAGATTGAGCCCAGGGCCTCACATGTGCTAGGCAAGCGCTCTACCACTGAGCTGCCCTCCTAGCTCTATTTTTATTTTTAAAGAGTTTTTGCATATATTGGACATAGCGTAACGTTTTGATAGACACAGTGAACAGATTATTATAGACAAATAAATCAGCAAAGCTACCAACCACATAGCGTTTAGTTTTTTAGCAACAATCCTGAGTACAGTACAATGGTATTAATTGTGTCTTCATCTCTGCTTCTTTCATCCTTTGATCTACATCTTCCTACTTCCTCTCCTCCCTCCTGAGCATGATAACCTCAAACAAATAAATTGCAAGAAGGAGAAAAGAAAAGGGGAAGGAGGAAGGATGAAATCTATCCTTAAAAGAGACTTATTAAAAAGGGCAAGGTATGGGTCTTAGTCCGGAATGTAGCAAAGAGATAAAACAAAAATACTTATGAGACAATTGGATAAATTTGGACACTGACAATATTTAATGACTTTAAGAAGTTATTTTTAATTTTTAAAATATAGTAATGATTTTGTGGCTGTATATTATTTTTGGTGAGATACATGTATATATCCATGCATATACGCATATGTTTATATACACGTCTATATAGCTATGCATGCGTACACACAGTGAGAGAGGAAGCAAGAAGGTGAGCGGGTATATGCATCCTAGTAAGGGGCCCCTTATCTCCCTCAGAGACTTCAGTTGTTACAATGCGGAGTGAGCGGGAGCCATTGGCATCCAAGGGGTAGAGTCCAGGGATGCTGCAACGGGCAGGGGAGACAACTCCTACAACAAAGGATCATCTGGCCCAGAATGTCAACAGTGTCAAGATTGAGAAACCCTGTTCTAGAGATTCACGTTGCATAGTTATGGATAAAATTATAAGATGAATGGGTTTTGCTTCAAAACCTTTTGGGTCCTTAGGCAAATTAGGGGTGAGGAGACAGATGAACAAGAGGGTCCTTGAGGATTTAATCTGGAGGAGGGCCGCGTTAAACCACGGAACTCTACGTGGATGTGTGTAGTTCGTCAGCACTCCATATCGCAGCTTCTACCTCTGTGGCTTCAACCAAACGGCGATCGGCTGTTTGGGGAAGAAACTGTGCCTCTTCTCAACACACATTACTTTTTCCTTGTCATGATTCTCTAATCAACACAGTATGACAGCGATTTCCATCCCACTGACATGGGGATGGAAAAAAACGAAGCAGCAAGATATCATATCCAGGTACAAATTCCCTGTGATGAATGTTATCGTTATGTGCATCCAAACTGTACCAATAACATTAGAAACATTTACAAAAGGAATTAGAAACAATCTAGAGATGATTTAAGATCTATGGAAGACACGTGTATGTTATTTGCCAGGCCTACATTTCACACAGGAGACTTGAACATCCCTGGGAGACTTCGGTGTTTGCAGGGGGTCTAGAAGTGATCTCTTGGCGATACTGAGGGGCGACTGTCTTTGCAAATTTCCATGACAGCAGCTTACAAACAGGATGCAGGCTTTGTGGAGTCGGTATTTGAGTAGCAGCCCATGGAGCCAGCTGCCCATGTGGCAGGGCACAAGCTGTGATGTTTGGTACTCTGTGGTAGCGGCACTGGCATCCTAGCCGGGTTTGGTCTGCAGCATGGTTTGAGCTGTGATTCTACTTCTGTACCCTCTCCAAGGCCTGCTTGTTTTCATCCTGTTTTTTGGACTTCCTGGAGATTCTATGAATCTTCTGATACCTTTTTAATATATTTCTTCTCTGTTGAAATCAGCCAGGGTTGGTTTCTGTGCAGCCAAGAATTCTGACAGAGAGAAGAAAGAGTGAAGCACACCTTCAGGGTGAAGCCCATGTGACAGCGCGTGTAGGGAGGCGGGAGAGGGTAGAGAGATCTTATCCCGTGGCTTCTGTCTGTTTTATTCTTAGTCCTCAGCCTTCCTGAGGCTAGAGACTAATTCTCAGCCTTAGTTTAACCCGACACCTCTGTATTTTTTTCTAATTTGTAAAAAACTATTTCTATCTAAGCACATGCAAGTGATAGTTTGTTACTCATGACCCTAAGAATCTCAGTGCAGACCCTTTGATTGTATGCTGACCGAGCCACCTTCCTGATACGTTGGCTTTTGCTTACCTTAGTGAAAATGTGCCATAGCTATTCCTTTAATGAATAAATGGTTATAATTTGGATTTAGACAAGGAACAAATATACTGTTCGTGCCAGACAAGATATTCTGGTCCTTTTAGCACTTATAATAATTATTATAATACTATGTATTACAAAATGAAATTTTATAACTACTATGCATTAATTCTGGTAAATATGTCAGCCTCTGGTCAGTTTTATCAGTGTGTGTTTTATCAGTGTGTGAATGCTACAAACTCTAGGATCTGGGGTCACTGTGTTTGTGTAGCTACCATCTTTCCCCCCAAATAAAAGCTAGCCAGGGCAAAAATAAGTGGATTGGGGCTAGTATGTTTTATTTCTATTATTTAAGGCTGATTATTTTCTGGCTCGGTTTTATTTTCAGAGAAACCTGGAAAATAAGGAGGGCTCCACAAAGATGAATCCCTTTCAGGGACAGTTCACCCTTCAGTCTGGCTGACAGTCTTGTACTGATGGATACAACCTGTTCAGGCTTTATTGACTAGTGTAGCAACCAAAAAAATATTTACAAACAGACCAGGAATTAAGAGAAGAAAGTTTGAGTCAAATAACCACTTGCTGGCATTCAATCACAGGCAAGTTATTTAACCTGTCTGTGTCCTTCAGTTTTTTCATCTATAAAATGGACTATTTTAAGGACAAAGTGAAAAAATACACAATTTGTACACTTATAGTAGTAACCTCTTACTCACAGTCTCACCTTCTGTGGTCTTAGTTATGTACAGCTAAGCAGGCCCCAAAAATATTAAGTGGAAAATTCTGAAAATAATCAATTTGTAAATTTTAAATAAGTTTTATTATAATGTATTATTATAATTGTTAGATTTTATTAGTAGTGATTGTTGCTTACTATGCCTAATTCGTAAATTAAACTTTATCACGGGTATATATGCATAGGAAGAAAAAGTATATGAAGCATGTAAAAAGGGTGAATATTTAAATTAAAACAATTCATTCCAGTAAGAAGACACAGTGTCATTAATCCCCCTCAAAACAGCCTTCCTTGCTTTGAACACACTTACGCCGTATTCTTGCCATTGTCTGAAGTAGCTCTGGAAGCCCTCTTTCTTGAATGTCTTTAGTTGCACTGTTCTGGCTGTCTTGACGTCCTGAATTGATTCAAATGTTGGCCTTTCGTAGTCTTTTTGACTTTGGGGACAAGCCAAAGTCACATGGTGTCAGATCAGGGGAATAAAAGGAACAAGCACACACTATGCTGTGAGCCTATGTTTCTGTTGAATGACACTTGGCAACAGCATTCAAGGCATTTTTGACTATCTTACAGAGACACTCACGAAAGAGAACTTCCAGAACTGCTTTAGAAAGTTGTAAGAAAGATGGGAAAAGTATGTTTAAAGTGAGAGGGAATATTTTGAAAGGGATTAATGGCAACATGTCTTTTACTGTGATGATTTTCAAAATTTAAAGATACCAGGTTTTTGATCAGCCCTTGCATAGAGAGGACTTGGTAGTATCCACTGAGGTCTTGGTATATGGCCCCCTAGGATAAGCGCACATGTGCATGCGCATGCACACACACACACACACACACACACACACACACAGGAGCTGGCAGACAGAGTGCACTCTAGGTATAATATTATTATTGAACACTTTAGTTATTATCATCGTGGGAAGATCCTTTTGGCTCATGGCTACCAATCCTGAGGGGTGGACATGCTTATCCTCTCTTCACAGATGATGAATCTGTGGCTCAGAGAGGTTAAGCCCATCTCCAGAAGGCATGGCATTGGCAGATGATGGTGTGGGGACCCAGGGCTAAAGTCTGTCTGATTCCTACACCCACTTTCCCCTAAACCCGCCCTTCTTTCTCCAACCTCTAATGTGTGTGTTAACTCTGACTCATTAGTTCACCCTTTTGTCCTTGCCAGGGGACAGGAAAAAAGAGAAAAATTGAGAAAATGCTTCCCTTTGGAGAAGGAACAGTCAGGAAACAAAGGGACACATTTGAAAGATTATTTAATGTGTATGCCCCTTCTCCTGTCCCTCAAGTTTAGTTCAGCATCTGACTGTTGAGGCTGGCAATTTATGAGGACCTTGGGCAAGTAACGGTGTGAAACTTCCCTGAGGCTCTAGACATGGCAGGCAATTCATTTCCTAGACTGGGGCTTTTAGGGTAAAATACTTTCCTAATATTTTTTTCCCCGTCTGCTCATGCTTTTCCCAAAGGGCAACAAATGGCAGCCGTTTACCAAGAAAGTGCTCTGCGTTGTCTTGAATGAGACCATTCTTCTTCCTGGAGTCACTGTCTCAGAGAAAAGAAGGTGATCACCCCTCTCTGACTTCAAGCCAGAGACTGAATCTGTAAAACACAGTGGTCTTGCCAAAGCTGTGTCTTTCCAGGCCCACCCTCACTTCTTCCCTTTGCTTCTGTGGTCAGTGCAAAGCCCTTTTAGTCACCGAGAGTAAGTTCTTTCAGAAGAAGAAGGAGGAGGAGAAGGCGAAAGAGGAGGAGGAGAGGGAAGGAGAGGACAGGAGAGGGGAGGGGTGGAAAGAGAAGCTGCTGCTATGGTAGGAGTCAAGATAGTGTGAGAAGTGTTCTTGGTCCGGGAATTAAAGAAGGAGAATCACAAGATTGAGCCCACTTTGGACAACTTAGTGACTTAGTGAGAGACCCCGTCTCAGGGAACACAAACAAGGCAGGTCTGGTATATCTCTATGGGAAAGCCTTGGGTTCAATTCCTAGTGCTAAAAAAATGTCCTTGGAAGAGTATAAAGTTGGGGAAGCTGATATTGACAGAGGAGGTTCAGGATCAAGGAGAAGACTCCCCTCCTACCACAGCCTGGTGGAGTAACAGGTGGTTGCCAGGTCCTGTGTGACACATCTTGTCTGCCCGCATTCTCTGTTCACCTCTGAGGAATGCTTAATTAGAAGCCTCACGGTAGTGATGGGGCGACTGAGTCTCAGGGGTGAGGGGTGCTTGCTGGTGACCTAGTACCGGACTAGTGAGTCAGGGAAAGGAGATCCCAGGCCCAGGAAAGAGTGCAGCGGTGCAGTGAGAAACAACTTGCAGTTGAGTGTGGCTGCAGAGCCTGGTACGGGTACCTCGGTGACAGAGGTGATATAAGGAAGGACTTGGGAAGATGCTCTGACCGTGAAGATAGCGGGAACTGCTGAGGGATTCCCAAGCTGGAAAGCGGCATCGTTCAGTGCGCACGTTCTGAGATAATTCTAGAGGTTGAGCTGGAGGAGGAGCCACGTGGAGATGGACACTCAGAGAAGACCTTGTCTCAGAGACCTTGGTAGGGGATGCTAGAGATTTGAAGGAGAAAGCAGGAAGGAAGACACAGACCAGGATGGAAGAGGAAGCCTGTGTGAGGAAGAGGATGTGGTCATGACGCGGCACATGCCAGGCTTGGTGCAACTAATCCCCAGGAGGCGCAGTGCTGAGCCTCATATGCAAGGAGCAGAACATGCAGAGTTTTCCAGTGATGTTTTGGCCAGTGTGCAAAAGAGAGTGTGTTGGCCGTTTAAACTTTTGCTTATTCTCAAGAGTTGCTCTTTTCCCGAGTGTGTGTGTGTGTGTGTGTGTGTGTGTGTGTACAAATATAAGAGAACAATATTATGGTCACGTATCAGGAGAGAAATATTTTTAATTGCAAGACTAGATTCCCTTGTCACACCAAATCACCAGCCTTCAAAAATCATCTCAGCACAGTCTTCTTTTAGCCAGACAGACCTAAATTTGGGTCAAGTCCTGCCACTTCAATCTGTGACATGGAGCAGATCATTTAATCTTTATGGGTCTTAGTTTCTTCACTGGAAAAATGGGGTTCATTATGTTGCCTTTTTCCTGGGGTTGTTATGAGGATGAGATAATGCCTATTTATATCCCATCATGCACTGCAGGATGATGTGCTTGGTGAAGACAGATCCTATCTCTGACAGTTGTCCAATACAATTATATCACCTAGTGAGGTGGTAGCTGCCTTAGTTTATGTAAGTCACTCAGTGTTATTTTTGTGATGATGAAATCACCTAATGACACATTTCTCAGAATGTATCTGTATCTTTTAGGTGTATTTATCACAGAGTCTAGCAAGGAGTAAATGAACACCACTATTGTTTTTTGCCTGTTATCTCTGGCTTTATTCTCCGGTGTGGTGCTGCTGATTCATACCCTGACATAATCTCAACATTTGGAGCCCTTTTGAACTATACAAAGTTCTCAGTAAATGCAGGAAAGCCCACATAAAAGGCCAGACTTAGGCCACTGTCTTAGTTACTTTCTTGGAGCTGAGACACAACACTTGATATGCACAATTTAAAGAATGAAAAGTTTATTTAGCTCACAGTTTGTAGAGGTTTCAGTCCATAGCTGGTTGGTTCCAAGGCAGGGAGGCGTGGCAAAGGAGAGTTGCTCATGACATGGCAGACTGGAAGCAGGGAGAGATTAACGGAAGAAGGAAGAAAATCAGTCCTTCCTGGTCAGGGCCCCAGTGCTCTGGGTTCTATCTCCTCAGACCAGGGTTCACCTCCCAACATCACATTTAGCTCTAAGTTCATCAGTGGATGAATCCAATGAAGAGTATCATGCCTCCATGATCCAGTCACCCCCCAAAAGCCCCACCTATGAGCACATGAGGCTTTAGGGGGACGTCTGGACATAAACTATAACAGGCCACCCTCAGTGGTTCAGAACATTTGATCCCCAAGAGCGGCCGAGGACCTGTTGAGGGAGCAGCTTCGATGGAACTAAATCAGGGACATTCAAGGATACTGTCCTCCACCATCAGAAGCCACAGGTGCATTTCCCAGCAAGGATCATGAATCACAACAGCCATTGGTATTGCAAGCAATAGAACAGAGACTGCTCCTCAGACACCTAGGATTAGCATGGCTCTTGGTTATGCTCTTTGTTTTCTACCCACTAGAGTAAGGGGAAGCCAGCCTCACTGTCCCTCAGGTATGGGGTCACTGTTACAGGTGGACCATGGATTAGCTTCAAATTTAACTTAGAAGATCAGTCTTGGCTTCCTTCCACACCGTTCTCCCACAGCATAGTAGCAGACCTGCTATGGCATATATAATGGTCCTAAGGGAGCCAAAGGGGCGGGAGACAGTGTATGTCCTCTATAATATTGCATGTAAACCATCTATTTATTCCAGATTGCACTGAATGTTCACAGCCACCCTGTGGGAGCATGTTAGATAATTTCCTTAAGGACTGAAGGCAAAACACTGGTAAAGATGTGTTTCAGACTTAGGTCATGGGATTCTAAAACCCAGAACACCCTGCTACAAAGTATGGTCTGCAGGCCAGCAGCACTGGCATCACCTGAATGGGATCTCTGAGCAGTTTGCACTTCTGGTCTCTTAGAATCTGGCTGCCACGCAACAGGAAGGCCAAGCTACATGGAGAAGAAGCTTGGATGAAGACTGAGGCATTCTGGTTAGTAGTTCCGTGTGAGCACTCAGCCAGCCATGCTACCAGCCGGAAGAGGAAGCTATCTTGTGTGGCTCATCCTGATTAAACCTGCAACATCCACAGCTAATACTGTGTGGAGCAGAAAATTGGCCTAGACGAATCCAGTGAGTTGGCCTAGACGAATCCAGTGAGTTGAGAGAAATAATGAAATAGTGGTTGTTTGCAGTTACTAGGTCATGGTTGGTTCTTATGCAATGTAGTAATTGATAACTGGAAGAGAAGTTGGCATCTGGAAGTAGAATGTTTCTGTCACATATGCTTAAAATGTATGGCATTGGCCTTGGAACCAGGCAGTGAATTGAGTGTTGCAGTGCTACTGAGAGACCACTAATGGAGGCTGGAAGGGCCCTGGGGACATTGCTATAGAAGCCAGGTATATTTGTCAGCTTTCCCATTTCTAGGGTACAATATATAACATTCAGAATTTAAAGGAGAAGAGGTTTAACTTACTCACAGTTTTGGGGGATTCAGTACATGGTAAGCTGGCTCCAAAGTAGCAACATTATGGTGAAAGGACCTGGACAGAGTAAAGACGCTTAGTTCATGGCAGCCAGGAAGCAGAGCAGAACAGTGCCAGAGAGGAAGGGACCAGGGGCCAGATATAATCCCCAAGACTGCACCTCCATGACCCACTCAGCCACACCCAGAAGTGTGCTTCCCCATCCCCCAGATGGATCCCAAAGCCAGGCAGGTTGACTTCATGTCCTCACCACGACAGCAGGAGAGAAAACGACTTGAGTATTCAACCCCCAGGGCAATTAACACAAGTGTCCCCCGTGGTGGAGATGAACATAGAAACAGAAACTACCTAATGAACCTGTCAATTGGTTAAGGAGATTTCCAGGTAGGAAATTAAAAGTGCCCTCTGACCTTTATTAGCTTGGAGCTGATTATTTTTATTCATTAAATTCAACAGAATTAAAAATCCATCTCCTCAATGGCACTGACCACATTTCAAGTGCTTGCAAGACACCCACAGCTACTTCATGAAAGAGCACAGAATTTTACAGAGTATTTCCAGCACCACAGAAACTTCTCCTGATCTACCTTCATCAGAGATGAGTCAGGGAGCTACTGGGAAGTAGAGGGCAGTGCCCGAAAGGTTATGCTAAAGCACAGCTTTCAGAGTGGACTCAGACCAGCAGCATGATCTCCTAAAAGCCTATTAGAAATGAAGCTTCTCGGGTCCTACCCAGACCCCTGAATCTGAATCTCTGAGAGAGAGGACCAGAATCTGTTTTTTCTTAAAAAGAACTTTTATTTTTAAGTGATATTTAATACCTGAACATATTTGTGGAATGCAGTGTGATGTTTCAGTCCCTGCTTATATTGTGTGATGGTCATGTTAGGGTATTTTGCATGTCACCTCAAGCATTTATCATTTCTTTGTGGTAAGAAAAATGAAAAATCTCCTGTGGCTATTTAAAAATGGATGAATGCAAAAAGGAGATGTGGTGTACACAATGGAATATTATTCAGCCATAAAAAAGAATGGCATTCCATCATTATGGCAGCATAGATGGAACCGGAGGACAGTGGGGTAAATGAAATAAGCCAGACACAGAAAGACAAAAGCTGCTTGGTCTCAAGCATATGTAGAAGCTAAAACAGTTGACTCCCTTGGCAGAATAGGATGTAAGTTACCGAGGCCAGGAAGGGTAAGGGGGAGGTAGGGATGGACAGAGAGGTACAAAGTTACAGTTAGATAGGAGGAATTAACTCTTTGCTCTATTGCAGAGTAAGGTGGCTAAAGTCCACAACATCGTAGTGTACAGGAACCTATGTTTTAACAACTCTCTGTCTAGATGATTCTTATGTGTGTTGACATTAAGAAGTACGAAACTAAGGAAGTTTTAATAAAGGAACCATGACAGAGACGAGGGCAGAGTGAAGAGAAGCAGCAAAGGACAGTGAGGCCGGAGCTAGCAAGGGGAACACGGGCGGGACCCGCAGAGGCCAGGGCCTTGGAATCCGGGCCCGCAGGCGGCGAGGGACGGAGCCACGTCAGAGCTGGGATGGGGCAGGGAGGAAAGGCAGCAGCTGACAGGCTCCCTCGCCCTCCTGCCCCTGCACCTTAGGAGCATTTTCAAATGAGTCCCTGTTGACTCAAAGTAACCAAAAGCCATGGAGCAAAGGAGCGTCTAGGGCGCAGAGTGGGCAGGAGGGGAACATGTGGACCTGGGCGGAGGGAGGAGACACAATCCAGTTGGCTCACAGGGTCTTCCTGTGCTAGTCAGACTTTAAAAAAACACAGTTTGATGTACAGATATGTAACTACTGCTACAAGAATACTAGTTATTGTATTTTGGGGGAACCGTGTTCTGTAAGCAATGAGATCTTACTGTATAAATTTAAGAAGAGAAAAAAATCTCTGTCCGTGTCTCCTTCCTCTCCCCCTCCCTCCTTCTTTCTTCCCTCCCTTCCTTCCTTCTCTCCTTCCTCTTCCCACTCCTGTTCTCTCCCTTCCTTCTCTTCCCCTCCTAGCTTCTTCCCTCTCTGTCTCTCTCTCTGTCTTTTCCTCTCCCCACTCCCTACCCATCTCTGTATTATGTAACAATATCATAGTAAATAAAGCATTGTATCTTGTCTTTTTCATTTAAAGTTATGCTTTGAATATTTCCTTGTGCCATTAAAGATTTGCTGAAAACATGTTTTTTAGAGTCCGTGCAGATGGTTTAAAGATGATTGTTATTGTACACTATCTCAAATCCGTTTGGGAAGTAGGAGGTGTATAATGCATAAATTATAAAGGGAAAGCAAATGGTTCTTAATTTTACCCTCAACCTCCAAAGTGCAGTAGCTCTTTGTGGATCTGTTTCTCCAAAGCCACAAAGACCAAGGTGACAGCAATGGGGACCCAAAGGGAGGCACCATGTTGGAAGGGTGTGAATGGGGAAGGGGTTCATGGTCAGTCCCTGACCACATGGCTTGGTCAGACAAGGTTGCTGGCACCAGCAGAGGGTCAAGGTCCCCATTAGTTCCAACTGTGACCTCTCATACAAATCTAATGCCCCATTTTATAGAAATTGCTCGCCTCCTCCATCATATACTGGTGTCAGGCACCATCACTGTCCCCAGGGAGAAGCAATCTCCTATCCATAATGATCCTCTTCTCCACCCTGGCCTCCAACGCCTTATTCTCCAAAAGTGGTCTATCAAAGGCTGAGTCAGACTTCTACCCTCTGCTTATTACCTTTATCATGGCTAATACCGTTCCCTGTGCTCTGGTGCCCTCCCTACAGTCCGAGAGCACCTCCATCCACCCTCCGTGCCTCAGCCTGCTCAGGCTAAGATCGCTGAATGGCTGTTCCTTGGATCCACCAAGCACACTCCCACCCAAAGGCCTTTCCACCTAATGTTCCCTCTGCTGCAAATGCTGTTCCCTCAGACTTCCTCACAGTCTCTGCCTCCACTCCCTTCCATTCCTGCTGAATGTATGTGATTCAGGAAACTTTTGCTGACTTCCTGTTACCAAGTGACCCCTCGGCCTCACTTCCTGCCCCTTTTCTACGTGACACTTATCCCAGACACAGTCTTGGCCGGGGCGGATTTAATTATCAGCCTCTGTCCCCATCAGGACAGGAGTTCCATGGTAGGAGGATCTTTGTCCATTTTATTCGTTGCTGGGTTCTCTACATCTTGGAGTGAATCTTAGCAGATGCTCAATAAAATGATCTTGGTAGGAAATTGATAAATATTATATGAACAAATGAATGAATAAATGAATGATAGCCTTCTAGGGAAAGTGAGTCCTCAGAAGAATGTACACAAACACCTCTACTGAGTACCTGGCCCAGGTAGTTTGATGCTTAGCTCGTGCTTAGGGTCTGGATGTTTTATACAGAGGCCATGATGATGTCACCTCCTCTGTCACCCATCTGTCCTTCCCCTGGGGCCACCTGCTGGCATCTCTTCCAGCTCTCTGCATCTGGTCTAACTCTTCTTTTCCTCATGGCTGCCCTGGCTCGTCCTCTTCCTGGCCCACCCTGCAGTCTGTGAGCCCCATCTGCACCTCACAGGTATGGCAGTAACCACCCCTCTTGGTTCCCAAGGCTGTTAATGGCTTATACTGCATTCAGTGGCTAATGATTGCCTATGACTCCTCTATAGTCCTGAAAGTGGGTGATTGGGCCTTTGTTTCAATATCCACTCCAGTCATACAATTTGTTGAGCACCCCTTCTTGTGAGGACTTGGGGTACAGGAATGAAACAGGCAGAGATGGTTCCTTTTCTCTTCAAGCTCAAAAATCTAGCAGGTCAGACAGACATAAAACAATAATAAGATAGAGATTTTCTAGAATTCCAGTGATCCTATGTGCTGGGAGGTTAATAGTTACCACTTATCCAACGTCCATACATCTTATATAGTTTATATCACTGAATCCTCACAACAGCCTCCAGCTGTGAACCACTAGTGTCCTTCTCTATGACTTCTTCCACAGTCAGATGAGCCAGTGACTACTGGAGCTGGATATGAACCCAGGTAAACCGTCCAGAGTTTGTGTTCTAACCATTGGACTACCTGGCCTCCTGACTTGCTTGGCTGGGACTCAATCCAGACCCAGAGGCCATCCAGGCAGTTTCTTGGAAGGAGTAATATTTCAAGTGTGGCAGGGAAAATGAGTAGCATTTGGCCAGAGAAGAGGCAGGTGAGTGTGTGAAGAGTCCTTCAAGAAACATGAGCGTGGTCCTTTGAGTAGACGTACAAAAGCCACGCTGGAGCCAGAAGGACCAGGTGCAGGATGACAGGAACAGAAGGTGCAGATGAGCAGGGACTGGGAAAGCCAGGACCTCGCAGGGACCAGGGGCCAGGGCTTCGGTGGAAAATCAGCTCCCCGTACCCACAGGCTCTGCATCTATGGATCCAACCCACTGCTGATCAGAGACCCTTGCAAAATGTTGCGTTGGGTCCTAACTGTACACTTCTTCTGGCTCTTGTTCGCAAAACAGCACTGTAGTAAATATTATAGGTAATCTATAAATGGCAAAGTAGCCAGGAGAGAGTGTGCAAGTTAAATACCAACACTGTACTCTTTCATGTAAGGGACTTGAGCACTGGGGGATTTCAGTGTCTGCAAACGTTCTGCCCCTGAACTTCTGCGGACACTTGGGGTGACTGTAAGTGTGTATATTTCCGTAATGTACATATACGTGAGGATGAGCAAGCTGTCCCAAGGAAACGGGTGACTCAGCAGCTATGTGTAAAAAAGCTGGTATCAGTGGCCAGGATCTGATTCTAGCTGGTGCCCCTTTTCCTCCAGCCCTGGCACCCCGGGCCCCTGGAAATCCTTTGCAGCACTGATGGGTGCAGAGCCTCCCTGCTCTTGGGCTCTGTGGTACACATGTGGTCCTCGTGTTACAAGCATTAATCCACTGAGAAAAATCTGACCCCAGAGCACCTGGCAGTGCAGCCAGCATTATTACACCCATTACTCAACATCGCACTTGGAACCTGCCTCCTCCCAGGTCCCACCCTGAAATCCAGGCGGGGAAACAGGCTCCAGCCACTGGGCTGTGACAGCTACCGTAGGGTGTTGTTCAGCCCCTGTCATCTCCTGTCCACAAGCTGAGCATCAGGGCCATCTTTGTCACGCTCACCTGCTGGGAATGGCTGGTACAGATTATTGTCCTTGGTGCTGCGGAGCCTCCATCGGAAGGCCATGCTGCACTCGCTGGCTGTGGAAATCTGCTCTAATGAGAACATAGCTCAGAACTTGACTGCCAGACTGAGAAACGAGGGGAGACGCAGAGCTGGTGTCTTGGGAGTCAACAGAGAATTAGTAAGCAGAGAGACAGTGCTGAGCCGAGTATGTGGTCATGGGAGATAACATGACTGGATGTGCACATACTCCTCTAACTGCCTAGACATTGCATGGGGGCATCTTCAGTTTTATTTTATATTCTACACCTTTTGGCTGTATTTTTCTGTTATACATTTCATTACATGTTTATATGTACTTGTGTGAATATATACACATTTTTCCTGGGTCAATTTATTTAAGTAGAGAGTTTGAAAATCTATGTCAGTGGATAAACAGACAAGGGCATTTAAAATTTTTAGATCAGTCATAGAACGCTGGCATTGCCAACAGCTGACTCTGTTCTGGCCCTTTAAGTCCTTGGGGCCTCTAGCATCCCAGCTACAAAGTGGGCATCATCACTGGCCCTGTGCAAGGACACATCCAGGCATAGGAAGGGCTCTGTGTGGAGCCCTGTGTGCTCCACCAGGCTTCGTGCACATCATGGAGAGGAGCCTGAGGACATCAAGAGGAGAGGAGAGGGACTGGACCACATAGTTCTGTCTTCGGTGGGGGTGGCTGTCCTGACACAGGTGTACAGAGAGCTGTGAGGAGCTTGTGAGCTGACTTCCCTTCTGCCTGGTGGCTGGTCACACTGGGCACAGGAACCAAAAGAAATGATGGGACTGCTTAGCTATCTTGCAGAAGAAGTGGAAGGAAGTAGAAAGAAGGTTCTGTTAGGGCCAGCCCTACTGGGTCCATCACATAAAAGCAGAGAAAAGCAAGTTTGCCTTTTAACATGACTTCCAGCAAAGCATTTTTAGTGAACACTAGTTGAACAATTTCTTTACTCCAGAGACTGAGTGGTGCAGACATTATGGGAATGTAGAAGGGCTGAAATTCTCTCCTCCCTTGAGGAAGAGGGTGAGTATGTGTGCAGAGAGGAAGATGCACATCCTCGTTTGAAACACTAAGTTTGATCTCTATCGTTGGGTTAAATGGCCAAGCCGAGGTGAACTGGAGCATGGCTGTCCTCACTGCCAGAGGAGGAGAAGCCTAGCTAGGCAGTAATGCTTCCCCCACACATCTTGAGTGTTCTCCTGGAGCCAATAGAAAGGGTGAGGATGGCTAACATGGTTCTACTATTGACTTATGTCATTGAATGGTAAGGAATAGTTGATGAATGGTTGTTTGATCAATCTTGTATGTCTATATGTGTTCTCCAGAGCATACATTTTGAAGATATCAATATGAAATGCAACAACTATTGTTGGTTTTCTGTTGCTTTGTCTATAATTCAATTATGATTATAAGTTTATTGAGCGACTTTGTGTCTCTTTGTTAATGCTTTTTGTTTATTTTTATTTTTTTTTCTTTTTTCTCTTTTTTTTTCTGTTGTAGTTGATATAGTTCTTTTTGCTTTCACACTATAAAAAGAAGTTGTACTACTGACTTAGGTCACTTTATTGTAAGGAATAGTTGATGATTAATTGTCTGATCAATGTTCCATGTCTATACCTATTTTCCTGAATATACACTTCGAAGTTATCGATATGTAATGCAACAACCATTGTTGATTCCCTGTCACCTTATCTGTAACTCAGATTCGATTGTACTATTCTTATGCTACTTTGTGTCTGTTTGTTAATATCTTTTTGTTTTTTTATACTTTTAAAATAAAAAAAAAAGAAAGGGTGGCTCAGCTCCTGCCCACCAGAATTCTCTGAAACAGATCATGACAACTCATCCATCCCTTAAGTGAAGGCTCTCTGTGCTATGGAGATTGACATTCACTCCGTTCCACCCGCCTTGCCCCCTGCGGTGCTCGCCAGACCCGCTTCTCAGCCCTCGCGCCCTGTACCGGCTGTAGACAACAGACTCTCTCCACTTCGCTCCCCTTCTTACAAACCAGAGCTTCAAAAAGTGCAAGTCTGAAATTCTCTTCTTAGTTTTTCACTGTGCTATACCTTGGCCTAAGTAGTTCCTTTTGGCTGAGAGACTAGTAATGCGGTACAGCAATACTAATTACAGTGGCAGCAATAGTGACGGTTGCTATTATACGTGGATCCTTTGCTAAGAAACAAGGACCGTTCCCAGAACTTTACAATGTTAATTTAAGTAATTTACAACCGCTCTGTGAGGCTGATGCTCTTTTACCTTCATCCTCACTTTAAGAGATGAGGAAACAGCATGAAAGGGTGGAAGTGCTTTGCCCAAGGTCACAGGTTGTTGTCTCCCAAGCCCACCTAGCTACTAAGGTGCAAGTCTCTCGTTGGTGCGGTCATTTAACGGGGAATGGCAGGGAGACACAGAAAAGAGGAGAAAAAAATGAGAGAGACTAGCTCAGAAGTTTACGCTTTACCAGGCTACTAGTGGCTTTCTCCTGGCTGTGTGGGAGTTCAGAGCTGCATGTGAACTTCTGCCTCACTTAGAAGGATCTGCCATTGTCTGCCTCCCTTACTCTGGGGGCAGAACCCACCTCATTTCTTAGCAGCTGGGGTTTACCGGCATTGCTCCCCCTACTACATCTTGATGTTCCCTGAGGTGGCCTCTAGTTCGGGGTCTTGCTTGACATGTTCTTCACTTGGAGAGTCCTCGCTAAGTGTTCAAACCTCCAGCATCCATCTCCCCTTTGCGGTGAGCGCTTCTGGCTCCTGAGGGCCGAGTGGATGTGGTCTCTGCTGAAAGTACGTTCCTGCTTCCACTCAGCCACAGGTGCCCTCTCAGGGACTGCTCTGAGCGGCGCTCAGTGCCTGTGCTCTCCAGGGACCCCGCGGCCTGCACTGGCTCTGTTTTGCCCTCTCCAGCTATGTCCCAGGCTTTAGATCATTTCAAGGAAAGTCAATTACTGGATGGCAAATTCAGCAAACTGGCCTTGGGGAGCTGGCTGTTGTTGAACTGCCGTGTAGTCTGCTGGAGTCTACCAGATACAGCAATTTTGCGGCTGGACTTAGTAGTGAGGAGTGTGGAGAGCCGAGGGGAAGGGGCTGTCTCCATCCTCTCTCAGAATCACCACATCAAAGCAAGTTCTTGAGACATGAATAAACTGAATTGCTCTCCTCAGGCACTTCTTGCTCAACTCCCATCAATAATTTTACAGCCCCAACAACCACACCACGAGGGAGGCGGCTTGTTGCTGCCGCACCATCCGTTTTTCTCCACCGACCTTAACATGTGCGCTTGGGAGGCTCAGGCGGGAGTCCTCTCGGGGCACGGCCTGCCCACTCGGTGCACTGCTGAAAGTGGGGCTCTGCTAGCCTCACCTGGCTGGCGGTCACCAGGGACACTGAGGGTGCTGACCCCATGTCAAGGCCAGGCCTCCCTCGGCACCTCAGCCTGCTCGGTTGCTGGAGCACCTTCCCCTTGCATCTCTGTGCCTGTCCTATTCTTCAGCACTGAATCCATAGCTGAGCAGTCCCACAGTCTCCCTAAGGGACCCTCAGGCCTGGGCATGTGGCTCCAGAATTCCTCAAGAACGCCCTGCTCATGCTCTCGTGTGGTACCCGTGTGGTTTCGTTCTCCATCCGTCCGCATTTCCAGCCTTGACTGTGCTCTTGCCACGCATCCCCAGCCAGCAAGGGCACCCATTCGTTCTGCTTTCCACGCTGCTGGGCCTTCCCTGAGGTCAGGAGTGAAACTTTTCTGCAGCCTTCTCTGTCTCCGTGAACGGCAGATTCCTCCTTGCTGGTGCTCAGGCCTAGTGACCTGGGGCTCCCACACCCACAACCAATCTTCTAGTAAGTTCTATCGACTTCACCTTTAGATCACACCCAGAACCAACCATCTGTCCCTCTGCCCTGTGTTTACCTCCTTGTCCAAGCCACCATTGTGAATAGCTGGATGGTTGCAAAAGCTTCTTAAAGGTTTTCCCTGCTTCCATGCTTGCTCCTTGAAGGGGGTGCATTTTTAATAAAAAATGGCATGTCCTCTCTGCCTTCTGCTTACAACCAGGGACTTCTTATCCATTCAAAGGAGAACACAGACTTCCTGCCTTGATCTACGCTACTATACTTCACCTGACTCCTGCACCCCACCACATCCTCAGCAGTGCAGTCTCAGAGTGTTCTCAGAGTTATCTAAGCCCTTGTCGCCATCAGGGCTTTGTGTTGTTGCTTCTTCCCACTGTAACCTTCTCCCACATTCCTTCCATGCTTCATTTAGGTCTCTACTCACATGCCACCTTCTCTGAGAGCCCCCGTCACTTCTTTCCTGTCCCCTTCCATTGCCTGTTGCCTCCCAGGACCTTCTGACACAGGATGTATTGAGGTGTTTGTCATTGTCCCGCGCCCTCAGACAGCTGCGCAAGAGCAGGGACTTTGTTTCATTTTCAACTTTATTCCAGAGTCAACAACAGAACTTGGCACATCGTAGCTCCTCAGAGAACACGCCCTAAGTGCCTTCCTTTGAGAGGATGGACAGCAGCGTGGTTAAGAGGAGGCTTTGCAGCAAGCCCTTCAGAGTTCTAATCCTCGCTCCACTGGCTAACATCTGACTATCTTGTGCAAGCTACTCAGCCTCTCTGTGTTTTAGTTTCTTCGCCCACAGACATTTAATAATGCCCTACAGATTTTGCAGGAGGGTACAATAAATTACTGCCTGTGGACATTTAGACTAGTGCCCAACACATGTTTACTGTGCTCTATAAATGTGTGTAGTCATCATGCGGCAATAAATCTCTTTATTGTACACTTGAAGATATCTATCCTCTTGACTAGACCACATAAGAGCCATACCGTTCTCTGTGGGCTAATTGTCTTATGGCTGGCCTGGTGCCTGCTGTGCAGGAGATACTGAATAAATACATAGTGAGTGGATGTTGAAGGAAGGTAAAATAGGGCTCAGTTATTTAAATATTCCTCTGCATTGCAAAATGCTCTGGGAATATTTTGGAAGGAATTCAAATAACCTTCTCATCTAGAGGGTGGCAGATTGTTGACAGCAGTGTTTTTTACAATTTTGTCCCCCACCTGGGAATTCGGCATACTTCTGCAGGGATAGGCTATTTCTCCTAAGCTGCTGGCCAGACTTAAAGTCACTCACCACCACTTGAAGCTCACTGTCATTTCTTCCTGGCCCTGACAATCATTTTTCCAGGGTGAAGCAGCAGTTAATTCAAGGTAGCAATTAAACAGAACCAAACTGCTCTTTAAATACCATAAACGATTTAATGGAATAGCTTTCATCTGCCCAACAGAATTAATCCCCAGAGCTAGAAAAATGCTCCAAGAGCATATATGTGCCTTTACAGCTTTTTCTTCTTTTGAAAATAAATGGAAAGATTCCATTTTAACTTTTTGCTGTGAAAACTTTCCAGTGCACTCAGTAATAGAGAGCAGCATCTATTGAAACCTCTGCACCCAACACGCCTCCAACAACTGTGCACACATCGCCAAACTTGTTTCACCTAAATCCTCAGCTCCCGTTTTTCCATTCTTGGCTGGAGTTTGCCAGAGTAAATCTCAGATAGCATATCATTCTATGGCAAACATAAAAAACAAAGACCTTCCTTTCTCTATGGTGTTACAATACCATTATCACATCAGAAAACCAACAGCAGTTCTCTGATAGCTTTCAATACTCAGTTCACACTCAGTCCTCTGAAATGGGGGTTGCTAATGACATGCCACCGGTCTTTTTGCAGGAATACCTGACACCCTCTGACATCCATCTCCTTGCTGAATGCATCCTCTTTCCAGGAGTCTGTTCTGTTTCTATCTGTTGGAACTGTTTTCTATCTATTGGAAGTCTTTTCCCATGGCAGAGACTTCCCTGGGTCACGTCTCTCCTGCTTAAAAGAGTCAATTTGCTCCAGAGGGGTCAGAGAAGAGGCCTGGCATTCTGTAGGTGCTCTCCTGGTGGAAGAAGAGCTCTTCTAAATCACCCTTCAGGATGGAGAGGATTTTGCAAAGACATGAGTGGCTCCGTGAGGGAGAGAAACATGAATGTCTGTCTCCTAGCTAGCCAGAAGTGCAAGGTCAACGGCCAGCCATTCCAACAGCAGACACCACTGTCAGGGCACCGTGCGATGTCATCTGTGGCAGTCTGTCTGTCTCATTGCCTGCACTTTATCCATCTGTTGTTCTGTCTGTCCGTTATGCCATCTCCAAGCATCCACCCAGGTAGATAGAGATGTTCATTGTCTTCAATCTAGTTACATAATTGCTCTAAACTGCCTATTGCATAGCAATTCATCCCGTTACCAATAATTTCTCAAAGGTTTCTGGATTTTGCCTTACAGAAGCCTGCAGAGTTCCAGTCTCCTAGAAAATTATCTTACTCATCAGACTCACTCAATAATTTATTTACTTGATTTATTGTTGATCATTGTCTCTGGACTATAAACTCCATGAAAACAGGAATTTTGGTCCATTTTGTTCCCTGTCGTAGCCTAAGATTCTGGTTCAAGTCCTAGATTATGGTAGATACTCAGTACATATTTGATAGGTGAGTATTTCCCATCATCTCCATTTTACAGTGGAAGAGCTGAAGCTTGGGGTGATTTAAGAACCTGTCCAGTATCAAGTGTCCACAAAGGGGAAACGTTGAGCTTTAAACACAGATCTGTAAACAGTACAGGCCTGATGCCATGACGGATCACCGTATTGCCTCCATTAAGTTAATATTCCATGGCAGATCTACTACAATTGCATTGAAACATATGTGGACTATTGAGGTTGCCATCTTTCCTCCTATCATGCAGGCATTTGCATGTCTTGGTTAGAAGAAGGAAAGTTGATTTGACCATAATGTGAATGTGAAAAAGATGTAATGAAAATAACCTGGAGGCAATAGATCTTGGAGATGTATGTTTTAGGGGATGTGGTGGTCCATTTGCTGGAAGTTTTCCTCATTTGTTCCTTTGATCAGATACTTATTGAGTAGTTACTATATTTCGTGTATTCTACTGGGTACTAGGAACATGACAAGAATGAGACGAAGAGGATGGGGTCTGTGGTTGCAAGTTGACCATTAACAAAATATTGAGCTGCCATAAACATGTGTAAATATGGACCATATTTAGGTAAAATTGTTTTGCATACTGGACTAATCATTTTAACAAATTATTTATTATTATTAAACCAAAATGAATCAATTTTATTATTTAACTCGTTTAAAATGAATCACTTGTCTTGATCAAGTTTTAACATTTTTTAAAAGTTTTTTTTTTTTAGTGTGACTTTCCAGGATGCGGAGGAAAATCTGAGATCCAATTTTTAAATTTTACTTTTTGAGCTTAATGTTATTGCCAAATTGTTGGGAATTTCATATGATGGGACTTAATCATTTTATTTGACTGTGAGCTGAAATATTGGACCATCCTGGTTAATTCTGAGTCTCAAATACTGGAAATAATAGCACAGTATAATTTGGGGCTATGGTGAGGTATATCCTTAAACTTAATCATTATGCATGGCAGGTTGCCTTTGGGGAATGATGTGAAGAATTGGGTAGATGATGTGAAAAAATCACCTTTAAAAAGACTGAGTAGTTATCAGACCTGTAAGATGCTAATGTAGCCTGATTGGATATATTAACAGAACCAAAGGAAGCATCAACCACAAAGACATGAGCAGGAGACTGCACAGCCATAGAGACAAGGGAAAGGAGAGTGACTACTGGCCTACTCAGCTCAGCACTGTCTCTTGCTAGAGAGAAATTACGATCAATCAAATTTTTCTTTATCTTTGAGGTATAATTAACAGATGATAAAATTTTCAGAGTTCAATGAAGTGAAGTTTGATAATTACATATAGCTAAAAAGCAAGACATATTACATTTCTTTCATCCTGGAAAATTCTCGAGCCCTTATGCGCTCAATACCCAACTCTCCCACCCTCCCAGACAACTGCTGGTTGATAGTGTTTCACTTTGGAGTAATTTATTCTGTATGTATCCTTTTATGTGAGAATTCTCTCACTAGATGAACTGTTTATGAGGTTCATCCATGTTGTTGTTTATGAGATTCATCCAAGTTTGGTTTTTTACATTGCTGAGTAGTATTCCACTGTATGACTATTCTACAATATGTTGACCTCTTTGTGATTGCTTTTACTGTGGGAAATATACCATAACTATATTTACCACTTGAACCATTTTAAGTGGCATTAAGCTCATTCACAATTTGTGTGACCATTGCTGCTATATATTTACAGAAATTTTCATCATTCTAAGCAGAAACTCCTTACCCATTAAAATGTCCATTTCCCCCTCTCTCATCCTAGGTCCTGGCAATCTTTATTCTACTATCAATAAATCTGCCTACTATAAATCTGACTATTTGAGACATCTCATGTAAGTGGAATCATGTAGTGTTTGTCTTTTCATGATAAGATTATTTCAGTTACAACTTTGTCAAGATTCATCCATGTTGTAGCATGTGTCAAAATTTCATGCCCTTTTAAGGCTAAATAATGTTCCATTGTATGAGTATACTATGTTTTGTTTATCTGTTCATTCTGTGATGGGCACTTAGGCCCTTTCTGCCTTTTGGCTATTTTGATTAACGCTGCTATGAACATTAGTATACAAATATCTGTTTGAATCCCTCCTTTCAATTGGGTATACTCTCAGACATGGAATTATTGAAACATGTAAATGTTTAATATTTTTTGGAAATGCTATACTGTTTTCCACAGTTGCCATAGCATTTTACATGCTGCCTTGGTTACTTTCTTGCGGCTGGGACAAAATATTTTGGCTTCTCATTTCAGTCCATGGTCAGCCCACTCCAAAGCAGAAATGCAAGGGCGTGGCAGAGGCAAGCTGTTTAACCTGTGGCAGCCAGGAAGCAGAGAGAGAAGGGGGGATCAGGGACAAGAGCACAAGTCGCAGCCCCAGTAACCCAGCTCCAGCCTTCCAGCCACACCCCCACGCCCTACCTCCTAGTTGTCCATTCAGCAACTGAACTCTTCAGTGAAATGAATCCAGTGACAAGCACAGCGCGCCCATGATCCAGTCTCACAAATACAGGAGAGTCTGGGAGGATATTTCAGTTCTAAACTATGATAGCGCACAAAGGTTCTCTCCAATTTCTCCACATTCTTTCCAATGCTTGTTACTTCTCTCCCCTCCCCTTTCTCTCTCTCTCCTATTCTTTCTGATAAGAGCCTTTCTGATGGGTATGAAGTGGTATCTCTTTGTGGTATTGATTTGCACTTTCCCTGTTCACTCCTAATGTACATTTCATGTGCTAACCAGTCATTTTTTGTTTTATCTTTGTAGAAATGTTTATTTAAATCCTTTATTTGCTTGTGCTTTGTGTTGTTTTTGTTGTTGTTGAATTGTGAGAGTTTTTTATACATTCTGGGCATGAATCTCTTATCAGAAGTATAGGTTACTGATATTATTTTCTATCTTGTGAATTCTCTTTTCACTCTTTTGATAGCTTCCTTTTGTGTGAAAGTTTTCAATTTTAATGAAATCTCTTTTACTGCTTGTGATTTTGGTGTCATAGCCAAGAAGCCATTACCTAATCCAATATCATGAAAACTTTTCCTCTGATTCCTCTAAAAATTGTAACTCTTACACTTGGGTGCTTACTTCATTCCAAAGTTTTTGTTTTGTTTTGGTATATTATATAACATAAGGGTCCAACTTAATTTTTTGCATGTAAGACTTCTGATTTTTCCAGCATCATTTGTTAAAAGATTGTCATTTCTATACTGAATAATCTTACTTTTATTTTTGAAATTGACTATACACGTGAAGATTTACTTCTGGACTCTATTCTATCTACTGATCTTTATGACAGTTCTCATACAAGTACCAAACTTTTTACTACTATAACAAGTTTTGAAATCAGAAAGTATGAATTTCCAAATTTTGTTCTTTTTTACTTTTGTCCTTCCTTTTTCAAGATTGATATGGTTATTCAGCTTTTTGAGAGTCTATAAGAATTTTAAGATGAGTTTTTCTATTTCTTAAAAAATCCTTTTGAGATTTTTATTGGGACTACATTGAATCTGTAGATTGGTTTGAGTAATATTGTCATTTTAACAGTCATTCTTCAAATCCATGGGATATCTTTGCCCTTATTTATGTCTTTAATTTCTTTTAGTAATGTTTTGTAATTTCAGTGTATGTTTTTCTACTTCATGATTGAGTTTGTTCCTAAACATTTTGTTCTCTTTAATCCTATTGTAAATGGAATTATTTTCCTATTTTTTGCTTTAGATTATTTAGTGGCAGTGTTTAGGAATGCAAACTGACTTTTCGGTGTTCGTTTTATGTCTTGCAACTTTGATGGCTTTGTTTATTAGCTCTAATATTTTTTGATGTGGAATCTGAAGTATTTTGTATTATATCATGTTATATGTGAAGAGAAACAACTTTACCTCATCCTTTTGAATTTGTTAAAGACAAAGCAGTGAAACTGCTTTTTTCCTGCCCAAGAACTTCCAATACCTCACTGAATAGAAATGAAAACAAGAACTCCTGTCTTGCTCCTAATCTTTGAGGAAAAACTTCCCATCTTTCATGATTGAGTGTGATGCTAGAGATTTGTATTTCACTTACGGCCTTCCATCGTCTTGAGGTGACTAACTGATTTGGTATTAGAGAGACCGTCTTTAATGCGGAGCTGGATTCAGAGGGTTAAAGACAATACCTTCAGTGGTTTGGTTTCCATCGGTAGAGGAGTACACCTAAAGACTGCAGCGTGTTTAGTGAGGACAGATGAGATGCTTTTAAGAGGTACACACACTAAAGCAGCAGCAAATAATGTTGGGTTCCACTTTCTCACTGGAGGAATTTTATTTCTCCCACAAAAATTCTTCTTGAAAACTCCATCTTACTATAGCAGTGCAAGAGTCTCAGTCTGATCCTACTATACCTTTAACACTGTCATTAAAAAAAAAGAAATAGAATTTTGTTTCAGTATTTTTGACAAACCACAGTATCTGGAATTTCATGGTATTGTCTAGTTTGCATTTAATTTGTCTTCTATTTCTGGCAAATGATACAGATTTTCCACCTATTTTTATCTATGAAATAATTATAAAGATAGATTTTATTTTAAGATCAAGTGTATTCAAGTAATATATGAGGGCGGATATTTAAAAAGTCATGGAAATGTATTGGGTTGATTAAGATTTCATTTTCTAGTGTCAGAAGAGAGATTGAAGCAAATTCTTTTCCTAACAAATGAAAGGGGCTTTGCACTAGGGATACAGATATGGCTCACCTTCCCTAAACTAAGTGAGAAAGAAAGAGGAGGGCCCTAGGTAAAGAGGAATCAAGAACTGTGACTTCTTGATCTCCACTCTGACTCTTACATGTGTCTGCTCAGTGAAGATCAGTATCTGGATCAGTGTCAACAGGGCAACTGTGGTGGGATGCGTGTGCATCCTACTACTTCTGGGTGCCTTGGATTGTTGGTCACCTGAGCATAATCCACACTAGTTGGTGGCTGTGATTTCCTGAGTGGGGCTGCCCAAGCATGTAAAGCCAGCACTTAATATCCCATGATTCTGAAAACCAAGCACACTTTTACATTTTAACATATAATTGTTATCTCTCTTTAATCCTCACATAAATTTAAAAATATTACAAGGCAGCTTTATATTCAGGAAAGACCTGTAAGTGTCAGCTGCCTAGAAACTATCAGATGACAGGGAAAAACATTTGCTGTAAAGAGGTTACAAATGCTTGGGGCCTCGAGCATTCTCCTCACAAAGGTATTGTCCAGGAGGCCCTTTTCAAGCTAGGGAATGCTTGTGTTGGTGGAGATAGCAGGAAGTCTGGAGGTGGCACCTGAATGACTGAAGTTTGAGGTATATGAGGCAAGGACATCTGTTACTGTGAGATGAATGCATTTCCCAGCTTACCTTGATGTTACTGAACATGTAATTCATCTAACTCCTCCAGCTCTGAGCACCTAACCATCAGATGACTTTTGAATAATTCTTGGCCATTGACAGTCGGAAAGAATGCTGATCAAATGGAACCACAGAAATTCATTCTATGTTATAATGATTTTTTTATTGAAAACTATTCAGGTAACTTTTGGGTTTTAAACATTAACCTTGAGAACTTGGGTCATGTGAATAGGCAGGTGAAAATGGATTCTTTTGTTGGAGGGTTGGCAAAATTGGAAGGTCACCATGCAAAGCTGAAGTTTGTAGGTGGTATGGCAGGATCAGTACATGGTAACCACTGGATTTTCCTGTCCTTTATGCACTCTGCCTGGGATAGAGATGAATTCTCAAGGCAGCTCTCTAGCAGACCAGTTGGATCCTTGTCCGATGGACAGAGCCACTTGGAGCCACCTGATGTATCTTTGAAATAACTGCTAATGTGTTCTTATCCTCTTTCCCTAAAGTAACCAATAATGAACTCACTATGAGGAATTATGAAATGGTTAGGGGTTGAGGATAGATACATGATTTTGGCAAACCAAAACATGTGACCAACTTCGCTTGGTTGGAAATACATTTTTCCCATTTTAATTATTGATAACTTTCTATGCATGTGTTACAATTTCTTCCCTCTTCTCTCCCCTGTAATTTTCCTTCCTCTTTTCCTTCTTCTCTTCCTTCTTTCTCCCTCTTTTTCTTTCCTTCTGCAGATACTTACTGAGTACTACCTTGTGTTCCATCCTGTGTTGGGGCAAAAGGTCAAAAAGCCAGATAGCCACTAGTGTTTTGGGCCTTATAACCTAGTAGAGAGGGGGAGAGAGATACAGGTTAGAAGTAATACTGATTATTGCTAATTTTTGCTGGGTGAGATCTGTGCACTAGACACTATTCCTAGAGCTTTATATGTGTTGATTCCTTTAGCTTCACAGTAACAGTATGAGAAAGGTATTTGTATTACTTATTTTACAAATAGGGAAAGTGAAGTCCAGAGAGGTTAAGTAACTTGCCTGAGACCACTCAGCTAGGAAATGGAGAACTCCAGAAGTCCGGTTCTTAAATGCACACTCCAAAACCCTTACTATGTGCAGGAGAGGACCATAAGAAGAAAAATGTAAGGTGCTGCAGGATCTTAGGGGATCTTAGGAAATGCTATGAGATCCTAGGAGAAAGGCACTGTGCGGTGTAATGGGGGTGACAGTGATGTGATTGGTAGAGAAAAGTCTAGAAGTCATACGGAAAGGATATGAGAACTAAACAAGAAAAACACGTCACAAGATGGGGATTTCTATGTCCTCAAGAAGTCATTCAGCTGCCAATCATACTGCCTGGGAGGAGAAAGGAACCAGACTGACCTTCAGAGAAGCTTCCTCCATGGCATCCTGGCCTCTCAGGGCACTTTAAGGATGCTGACCTTTTTTACATGACTGTTCAGCAAACAGTCCTGCATAACACCCTGTGTTTCCTGTGTGCTTACACTAGCAGTTGAAGAGGAATTTCCCTGTAGGGCCACCCACTGTAGGACCAAGCCTCATGATATAGGAAAAGTCATCCTGCAGCCACAAGCCCAGTCCTTCTGCCTGGTGGGAATAAGGAAGTTCCTGAAGGAGGTGACCTCTGGAGGGTGAATAGGAGTTTGCATGTCACAACAATGCTGAGAAAGGGAAGGGAGAGTGGAAACATTTGGGATTATGTAAGGGCACTGGGCCCCTGCATTTGCAGGTTCTGTGTCTATGGATTCACCCAAGTTTGGATTCAAAATGTTTGAAAAAATATTGTATCTCTACTGAACATGTACAGACTTATCTTTTCTTGTCAATATTCCCTAAACAATATGGTATAGCAGACACTTAGCATTTACTGTGTATTAGGTATTATAAATGTGCTAGTTGACTTCTCGTTGTTGTGACGATACACCTGACGTAAGCAACTCAAAAGAAAGAAAGGGTTACTTTGGCTCACAGACTCAGAGGCTGCAGTCCGTGGTTGTATGGTCCCAGTTTGGGCCATTGCGTCATGGTGGAAACAAGTAGCAGAGGAAAACTGCTTACTTCGTGTAGACCAGGAACAAAAAGAGGGAGAGGTATCTCAATTGCCTTTCAAGGACACACACCAACTTCCTCCAACCAGGCCCCACCCCCTAATGGAGGCATCACCACCCAGCAGTGTCATGGGCTGGTGACTAAGCCTTTAGTATATGGTGTTTAGGGGGTATTTTTGTTCCAAACCATAATAATAAATAACCTAGAAATTCTTTAAAGTCTACAGGAAAGTATTATGTGCATAGGTTATATGCAAACATTATACCATTTTACGTAAAGGATATAAGCATGCATGGAGTTTTCCTGGAACCTGTGCCCTATGGATCTTGAGGAGACTCTAGCATAGCTGGGAAGGGACAGAGCTGAAAGCAAGAGATAGCCTGGAAGGATGGTCAGAAGGCAGAAGATGCAAGGTCTTATAAGCTTGATCCTGACTTTTGGAATCCCTTGGGAAAGACCCTATATGATAATTATGACTTGCTTTTCTAAGCATTTTCTATCCACCATGGTCTGTACTATGTTCAATAGTTTGTTTATTTCCAATACCAGCCAGTGGAATGAGTTTTATTATCCACTCCATTTTAAAGGTCAGGAAACTGAGGCGCTGAGAGATTAAGAAACTTGCTCACAGCCAATCATCTGGTAAGTGCTTTAGCTGAGCTTGGATCCCAAGGTTCTGACTCTTGAGTCTGCACATTTACTTTTCATGTGATCAGGGTCCACCAGGTTATTGGCAGCTGAAGGTCTCTGTCCTGCACTGGCCAGCTTCTTGCCTGCTTACCCAGCTCTCCCTTACCTTCATCTTGAACTCACTGAGCAGCTAAAATTTCCATACTTTGCAATTCAGTTTCAGAGTGTGTTTGACTGAGCTGAGATGAATTTGAGTTTAATCTTGCATGCCTAACGAACTCACAGAGGTATCTCAGAAATTCTCCTGCTTCTATTAGTGAGATAGTGTGTACGGCTTATTTCCACTGACAGGCAGTTTTATCATTATTTTTAAAGCCGGGACTTGTCTCGAATAGTGCAGGTGGTGTCAAAGGAAGAGATAACAAACCTCCTAGAATAAAATGTCAGTGCAGAAAAAGAGCTAAATATCAGTTAGCGCAGCCCCTGCAGCATATAGGAAGGGCAGGGATTGTTGCTTTAGACCCTCAGCCATCTGCTGGCCACTGGCCACTCGGGGGTCTGCTGAGTAGTGTGGCCTGAGAAAATAGGTGGTGAGTTTGGGATGAGGGCACCTGAGTTTGAATTCTGTCTCTACCATCATTTTGGCAGTTGTGGGATCTTGGGCAAGGGGCTTTACCTTTCTGGAGCTAAAAGAGAATTCCATTTTCAGGGGAGTTATCAATATTAAGTGCTGTTGCAATGTCTGGGGCACAGCAGGCTCTCAGTGGTTTCCTGTTGCCACATGCAAAGTAGAACAGGGAGAAGAAGGCGGCCTGAGCTCGGGGGCTTATCCTCCTTTGGGAGAGACGGGCCTGTGAACGTGGGCGCTCCTGGCTGGAATAAGGCCTATTGATAGTTACGGATGGGGCGGAAAAGAGGGCTGATGCTGCTTGGGAAGTGAAGGGTGGCTCTGTACAGGTGCTCAGTCTTGATGCAGTTTGTCCCTCAAAGGTTCATATTTTGGAGGCTCGGTCCCTAGAGTGGTAATGTGGGAGGTGATGAGACCTTTAAGAGGTGGGTCAGAATGCAAAGTTCTTAGGTCACTGGAGGAGCGTGCCTTCGAGGGGACCTAGGTAGCTCTCATGGGCCTCCTGAGCTTTTGTGAAAGTGACTTGTTCTAACAGTGACCCCTGAATGACTTTCTGGCTTCTTAACTGTTACATGACCTCTCGTTTCTCTTGTTTCTGCTTCTGTCTTTTGGCCCTTCCAGCAATGGAATCAGTGGAGCCGCCAGATCTTTGACTTTCAGTCTCCAAAACTGTGAGCCAAATAAACTTATTTTCTAAATAAAATAGTTTGCTTTAAGCATTTTATTGTAATAGCAAAAAATGGATTAATACAATAGGTAACATTTATCTAAGGTCTTGAAGGATAGGTAGGAGTTTATCATGTAGGTGTCAAAGAAAATATTTCCAAGTAGAAGAAGCAAGATAATGATAATGACACAGTGTCAATAACAAAGAAGAGAAATGGCAGCTGCAAACTTAGTGCGTTTCCGATAAATAATTTTTAAAATTTAAATTTGAATGCATGTTGTTTCCAGTGTGCACAAACCCCGCTATACCTTGGAACTCACACCTGACTTGGTGTTAAGCCCTCTGTGTCTGAGCCATTTGATTAGAATCCTCAAGAACACTGTGGTGAAGGGTCCAGACTTTGGGAAAAAAAGTGATCTACATCTGAGTTCCGACTTCTCTGTGTGTTTATGTGAAACATATAAAATAGTGATTATGGTTGTGCTATACAGTTTAGGTTGTAAGATGCAAATTTAGTTCCTGGCTATAACATTTGTACCAAATGATTGTGCTTTGGCGCTTATAGTGAATTGCACATTGTGTTTCACTCCCAAATTCTCAACCTGGCACGTATGCTAGTTTAGGTCTTACCAAAAGTAGATGCCAAGAGGTGCGTGATAGACTGAGTGCTCTTAATATTTGTGTCTCCCCCTAAACATGTTGAAATCCAAACCCCCAAAGTGGTGGTATTAGGAGGTGAGTTCTCTGGTAGGTGATTAGGTCACAAGTTGGAGCGGTTTGAAATGGGATTAGTGCCCTTATGAAAGAGAGCTGAGAGATTTCCCTTACCTTCTTTCTACCATGGGAGCATACAAGCGAGAAATCGCCATCTGCAATCTGGTAAGGTTCCTCATCAGAATCCAACCACTGGGCCGTTTTCATGCCAGAATACTATCCAGCGTGTGTTGTTTCACCCACTCATTCTCTGGTACTTTCTTATATAGCAGCCCATACTCGCTAAGACAAGATATGAGAGATTTACTTGATGAGAAATTCCTGTGAGAGATAAAGGGGAAGGGGCAGGAGTCAGTGGGGAGAGATTTTACTCAGACATATTTGATATCTGTGAAGAGACAGGGAAGTATGAATAGGGTGAGAAGAACCTCAGATCATGGTGCAGTTCTGGGAAAGCTTCTGCCAGGCTCATGGGGACACCTGAAGTGATAGTGTCCCATGAGTGAAATCCTGAAGCAGCAGGAGAGGCTTAGCCCTGATAGCTCTCTTGACCCTCCCATACTCAGTGGCAGCCATTGGCAAGAGCAGCCCAATGGAAGCACAGTCCTGCAGGAATGCTGCCACAGGTACAAAGGCATGGTGGCTGGAAGCCACTAGTCAGCTGTGCTTCCTGTAGCAATGACTGACCAGTACAGGTCTGTGGTCTCTAAAGCCTCTGTAATTCCTTGTTCAATATAACTGAATTGTCTTTGCAAGCTTTAGATTCAGTGCTCTGATAACTAAGTAATTGAAGTTCAAAAGATTTAAGAGCTCATAGGTAATCTTTAAACTATTAAAACGAGGACATGGAAGTTCACAGTTAATTCAAGTAATTTTAGAAAACACATGGACCTTCAGGTATAGCTGGATCCAGGAGCTCAAATGATGGGATGACCATTTGTTTTCTCTTTGTGTGACTTCATTTCTTCTTTCCTCAATATGATCTTCATTTTCACACAAGCTCTCCCTTCATGGTGGTAAAATGATTACCAGCAATTCTAGGCTTACATTTCATTCTCTCATTGATCCAATTCCGCAATTGTTTGATAACTAAATTTATAGACTTTTAAAAACTGAGACTCTAAAAATGCCTTGAGATGGGATGTTGTCATCTCTCAGCTTGCTGCCTATGCCCCCGGTGTCAAGGAGGAATCATTTCCTTTGGGTTATTCCATTTCAAGTTTAGGTTCTCTTCACTTTTCCAGCACTGCCTTCTTATTTCCATTTAAAATCCGTGGGCTTTGACAGGCCACTGTAGGGATGTGACCTAGAGCTCTGGAGCCATACAACCTCTTTCTAATTTTTCTTTTTTACAGCTGTGTGACTTAGAACAAACTATTCCACCTCTCCGAGACTTGATTTCCTCATTTGGAAAGGAAGAAAATAGTAGTGCTGCTTCTTAGAATTGTGAAGAGGAAATTGAAGGGGGAAAAAAAAGTATGAGAGAGTTGATAGCTAACTAAATATCTATTATTGTTATTGGTGAGTTAGGGAGCCGTGATGTCAAGTCTTTCCTTGGGGGGAGTTACACAGTCAGGCTAGAAATGTAATGTTTAAGGCTAAACATAATAAAACTTTTATAGAAAGGTCTCCAGTGATAGTTGAGCATGGTGACAACACACCTATTATCCTAGCATTCTGGGAAGCTGAGGAAGGGAACTGCAAATTTGATCCCCACCTGGGCAAATGATAGAAGCCTAGTGTCAAAAAGGACTGGGAATATAGCTTAGTGTGAAGGTCCTACGTTTTCAGTCTCCATTAGTGTGCTTAAGGGGAAAAGCTGGAAAGGGGACAAGGAAGGAAGATTTACAGTAGAGACTGCAAGGGAAATGCAGAGTGCTCCCCCCAATATCCTTTCAATAGGAGCTTCGCCCAGCGGGTACTGTGTGCAACTATTGTTAGACAAATGAGAAATGATACTTTGATGAATAGAAAAGGAACTTGCTGTCTCCCAAGTCTGAGGCTCTCAGGTGAAAACGGGACTGAAATTACAGCTCAGAACCAAGCCTACATGGGGGCATCTTATTCTTCTAATCCCTCCCCTGAAGGCAGCTCATTTTTCGATAAAAATTGGCTAAACTTATCACCCAGGCACACTGGGGAAGCACAAACATACATTATGTGGATGTGGAAGTGGAGATCCTTCGGTGGGTGGAAGGGCAGAGAAGGGTCTGTAGAGCGGATGTGCAGAAACTGTGGAAGCAAATAAGCATCAGGGGAGAATGTGGCCTTCATTAGCAGTAGCTGTTAACATGGTTGACTGTTCACCTGGTGAAAAAGTGCATCAGTCGGTTTTCTGTTGCTGTGACAAAGTTCTGACATGACCAACATAAGGAAGAAAGATTTTTTGTGCCTCATGGCTTCAGAGTTTTCAGTCTATGGCTGACTGATCCTGTCACGCCTGTGGTGAAGCAGAAAACCATGGCAGGAGTACATAGTGGGACAAAGAAGATACACCCCTGAGGTTTCCACCACCTCCCAATATTGCCTTTCACACAAGAATTTATGTGGGACATTTAAGATCCAAACTACAAGAAACAGGTTCTCTCTCTAGGGGAGTGGAAAGTCTCAAAACTGAGGAAGTATCAGAATTTCTGCCAGAGTCTCTGTATTAATTACGTTTCGTATTTCTGAAAAACACCCAAATCTTTTATGACAAAAACCCTACAGAAAACTGGAATAGATGATCTTTATCTCAATCTGACAAAAGCCATCTATGACAAACCAACATCATATTAAATGGCCCAAAACTCAAATCTTTTACTCTAAAAGCAGGAACAAGACAAGGATGTCCACTATCACCACTCCTTTTCAATACAGTTCTGGAAGCATTAGCCAGAGCAATTAGACAAGAGAGAGAAATAAAAGGAATAAGGATAGGAAAAGAAGTTAAATCATCATTATTTTCAGATGACATGATCCTCTACATAGAAGACCCCAGACACTCCACCGAGAGAATTCTAGATTTAATAACCAAATCCAGTAATATAACTGGGTAACATAACATAACTAAGAAATTAAGGAAACAACCTTTCATAATGGCACAAAAAATGAAATACTTAGGAATCAATACAAATAAGGAAATAAAAGACCTTTTCATTGACAACTATAGTACTCTGAAAAAGATTGAAGAGGATATAAGAAAGTGGAAAGATATCCTTGTACTTGCATAGGAAGAATCAGTATAGCAAAAAGGGCCATAATTCCAAAATTGTTATACAGATTTAATACAGTCCCAATCAAAATACCAATAGCATACATCACAGAATTAGATAAAACAATCTAAAATTCATTTGGAACCAAAAGAGCACTAGAATAGGAAAAGCAATACTAGGCAATAAAGGCAAGACAGTGGCCATCATAATCCCTGACTTGAAATTATACTACAAAGCTACTGTGATAAAAACAGCATGTACTGGCAAAACCAAAAAAAAAAAAAAAAAAAAAAAAAAAAAAAAAAAAAAAAAAAAAAAAAAAAAAAAAAAAAAAAAAAAAAAAAAAAAAGCAAATGAATGAACAAACAAAAAAACCAGACCTGAGAATCAATGGAACAATGAGAAATGAAGAAAGAACTCCAGACAAACTCAGCCACCTTTACTTTGACAAAGAGGCCAAGCACCATCACTGGAAGCAAGATAAATAGTACTTCAAGTGGCAAAAGTAGTTTTCTACATGCTGAAAATTAAGCATAGTCCTATATCTCTCACCATGCACTAACTTAAAATCAAAATGGATCAAAGACCTAAACATTAAAACAGAAATACTAAATCTACCAGAAGGCAGAATAAGTAGAACTCTTGAAAAGACATAGGTGTAGGCAAATACTTTATGAAACCCCAATTGCACAGGAAATATTACAAAGAATCAACAACTGGGATCTTGTTATATTAAAACGTTTTTACAGCAAAAGAAACACCAACAGGCTGAAGAGACAATGTACAGAGTGGAAAAATTTTTCCCATTGGTTCCTCAGACAAAAGAGTAATAGCTATAATATACAAATAACTCAAAAACCCCAGACTTCCCAAATTTAAAGATATAATCCAAAAATGGCCACCTGAACTGAATAGACACTTGTCAGATGAAGAAGAACAAATAGCAAATAAATATATGAAAAAATGTTCAACATTACCTGTCATTCAAGAGATGTAAATTAAAACAACATTGCAATTTCATCTCACTCCAGAAAGAATGCCTATTATCAAGAAATCAACCAATAACGAATGCTAGCAGGGCTGTGGTGAAAAAGGATGCCTTTTCCACTGTTGGTGGGAGTGTAGACTGGTGCAACTACTGTGGAAATCAGTATGGAGATTCCTCAAAAAACTAGGACTAGAGGACCTATTTGATCCAGCTATTCCCCTTCTTGGTATCTTCTCAAAAGTATTAAAAATATCACCACAGTGATATATGCACATCCATATTTATAGCAACACAGTCTGTAATAGCTAAGTCTTGGAAACAGCCCAAATGCTCATCAATGGATTAATGGATAAAGATTTTTTTTAATACAGTGGAGTACTACTCTGCCATAAAGAAGGATAAACTTGGGACATTTCTAGGTAAGTGGGTGCTCCTTGAGAGTAAATGAAATAAATCAGACACACATGTTTAAATATTGCATTGTTTCTCTGGTGTTAGAAACTGAAAGTATAAATAAGGACCAAAATGTATAGTGGATACTGGGAAATAGGAATAAAATGTTCAAATAAGAAGGGGAAAAAAGTAGACGGTAGAGGAAAAGAAAGGAAGGGAAAAGTAGAAAAGGGAACAGAAGGAAAAATGGAAACAAAGCTTTTGTAAATGAGGAGGGGAAGAGGGATTGAAGGGAGAGGAAGGGATTGGGGAAAAAAGGAGAATTAAGATATATTATGTACAGATAAAAAATTTCCTACGATGAATGTGATTATTATGTATATCTAAACTCTATCAACAAAATTAATTTAAAAACAACAACAACAACAAAATACCTGACACCCAAAGTTAAAGGAGGAAAAGTTTACTGTAGCTTATAGTTTGTGTAGGTTTTAGTTCATAGTTAGCTGGTTCCAAGACTGGACAGCACGGCAGAGGTGCATCATAGAGGAAAAAGAGTTCATGGCAGGTAGAAGGCAGCAAGGCAGTGAAGTAGCAAAGCAGCAGCAGCAGCCTGCCTTCTTTCTCTCTCTTTCTGTCCATTCAGGTGACACATCCCTTGGGGGGCCACCCAACCCAGTGTGGATCTTCCCATTATTCACACCCAGCACTGTACTAAATCAGCTAGTAGACTAATTTGGTAATCACTCACTTAAACCCAGCATTACGTATCATAGATGAAGCCACCTCCAAAATTCCCCACATGACCACATGAGGCTTTGGGGGAGCATCTAAACACAAACCAGAACAGGATCCTTGCAAAATGTGAAGGAGAGAGAGGGAAACAGCTCTCCCTGTAAACACCTTTTAATTGAAAGCAGTTTTATGACCTTTGAAAGCCAAACTCAAATTAACATAGTGTTGCTAAGTAGAGACTCTCCTGCTGGTCTTCTATAATGAATAAATACCATTCACTTGTAATTAGCAGCACCCAGCTGCAGAAGGACAATTAGGATGTTAACTCAATTAAAACAAGAGGTCTTCTTAAGACAGCAAAACACCAAGGTTTTCCTGTATTTACCTTATGAGTTTCTGAAAGAGTAGGAGCCTTTTCACTGGCTCTTTTGTGATCTTATTCACGCCAGTGTGTGGAATATAAAGGTTTCCATGACACAGGGGGCATTGCCAGGGAGCTACTTGGACAAGTGATTTGGGGTCAGTAGTAGACCTTCCCTTCTGTACCCATATGGGCTCCTATGATTGGAAAGTCTAGTTGAGGATGTACCTCACTGCAAATTTTGCTTTTGCTTTGTTAACCATTTGTGATTTGCCTTTTCCTCTTCACAGAACAAGCTCTAGTAAAGGGTTATGTGGGAAAGCTCTGACTCCCTGAAGTTCTCCAAGGCCCTCATTTGGACAGCTCTGAGGAATTGTCCTCCCCAGGGGAGCAGAGATACTGGTGAGCTGGGACAGAACCCTGCCTTCCTTCCAGGGGGCGTCAGGGTGTCTGATGTTGACAGCACTGCTTATCTGTAGGGCAGAGCTTGGCCAGCTTTGGCAGCTTTTGATGTCAGCAGCTGAAGGGCAATTAATCAGCTGCCGAAGTTGGTGTCCTTGTCTTTTCTCAATACTTGTGGGGAGGCCGTTTCTTCAAAAAGATGTACTTTTTGCGTGCATGAGCTTTTCAAAGAACATATGCCCAGCATACGTCAAAAAGATCCCATAATCTTCTTTTCATCCTTCATTTGCTAGGCCAATCCTTTCTTTATAGTGTACAGACAAACTTCAATTTTGATGCAAGTATCGTAAATTCGGAATTACAGTAAGAGCATCCAAATCAATGAGACACTACGGCACAGCCACAGTGTGGCCAGTGAAGTGAGGAAAGAATGGGAAAAATTTTCGACACAGGAAAAGTAAAACTTCTGACCTGCTAGTTGTCAGATGTGCCAAGTTTGAGTCCCCCAAATATCAAAGAATGAATTGCAAGGGACAAAAGAGGTTAAGAATAGGAAAGGTTTATTAGGACAAAGCTCCTGAGAGACCGGAGAGGGGGAGGGGAGGGGCCCCAATTGGACAACTACCCAGCCTCTTTGTCAGAGGTAGTTTATACAGCAAAATCACAACGTGGGTGCAACATGGGCCAAACTACAATCACCCTATAGGATTAATCACAAGTATACTCACTCAGCTAACATGGGTCCAATAGGGAAATGAGTCACAGAGCAAGGGTAAGGAGTCCTTGGAGAGAGGGGCGAGTATGGCTCAGCTGTCCTGGTCACTCATCTGTGTGTCTGATGCCTATCTGGGTCCACTGGACCAGGTGGTGCTAGGTACAGTCCAATCTCAAGATGCTGTGTATCTCCAGGGATGCAGGCCTGTCTATTGCGTTTCCATCCTGAGGCCTGGCTCTCTCCAGATTGATCTGTAGCCACAATTATGATGCCTTTAAATTTTTTGTGTGCTGACTTCTTTGGAGGCCCAAGCCCTCTCTGACTGCGTATCTATCTAACTCAACTGTCCATACTGTTATGTCACTGACTGGGGTGGGGGTGCACGCTTGGCTCTGCAGCTGGATGCCAGGCAAGGACAAACGCTGTGTGGGTAGCGCATTTGAGCTCCGGTCCCACCTCTGCTCCTGATGAGCAAGTGCTGCAGGAATTGAATTCAGCTCCCTGAGCCTCAGTTTCTTTGTTAACATAAGGACAGTGTTCCATCTCAAAGGCAGCTGTGAGAGTGGTGCTTTGCCTGGGACATAAAAGAAGTCTCAGTAAACACCTGTAGTTACTGTGAGAGGTACCCAGGCACACTGGCGTGAGCTGGAGTCAAAAACAACCTGACATCAAAGGCTGATTACTCTAGTTAGCAGCGTGACTTTCAGTGATTTATCATACTTTGCTGAGAGTCGGTTTCTTCATGTGCTAATTGGGGCTGCTCTTCCCTACTTGACAGGGCTGGTGGAGGAATAATTGAAACCACATATTCACAAGCCTGCCCTTGACTTCCCTTGTATTCTGATATTGTAGAAGCAAAATAGTAAACTGTGATAGAAACATGTGTCTTTGAATATAGAAAACTGTATGACAAGTTTCTTTACCTCTGTGAGTCCCAGTTCCCTCATCTGTAGAAGGAGGAGTAAAATATTAGTTCTGACAAGGTTAAATGGAAAAATGCAATTAGTCTGTGGCACATAGCACTAAGAAGTCCTATTTACTGAATGCTTACTATGTGGCACTGTACCAGATAACTTACACATATTAATTCATTAAATATTCACAAAAACTTTGAGAAAAAGGATTGTACCTCAATGTATTTTATTTAGAACTCTGAGAGATATCCAAAGTCATTTCCTAAGGGTTAATGGGAACTAGATTTAAATAAATTCAGGCTGGTTCTAGACCCCAAACTCTCACCGTGGGTTATGTGAGTTTGTTTCCATTCTGAAGTTGTTAAAGAATTGTAAATGGAGTTAGAAAGGGTGGGGGAAGGGGGCACACTGGGTCATAGCCCCATGAACTGCATGCAGGAAGATAGTTCCATCCTGGGGTGGTCAGGGAGCAAAGTTTCCAGGGCCAGAGCTGGAGATTGGACTCTGAATGGCCAGAACTAGGCCTAGAGGATTCCTACATAACAGTGTCTCCTAGTTCAGATGATTGATTAGGCGTCAAGGAGACCAGGTGATATAGCTGGAATATCTGCCCCTCAGAATTCAAGTGTTGGAAATGTAATCCTTGAAGTTAGTATCAGTATATGTTAATGGTATTTGGAGTTGGGATCTTTTGGATATGATAGGGTCATGAAGGCTCCGCTCTCGTGTATGGATTAATCCACCAATAGATGAGTGGGTTAGTGGATTAATGAATTATTAAAGGAGTGGATTTGTTATAAAAATGAGCTTTTTCTGGCATGATATTACAGAATCCCTGTTACCAAAAAGCCATCACCAGATATAGACTCTTGCCCTTGGAAACATAAGAAATAAAATTTCTTTATAAATTGCCCAATTTTGAGTATTCTGCTATAGCAACAGAACGTGTGCTAAGAGCAGGCCTAGGGAGTAAGGTCCTTGGACAAGAGTGAGTTCAAAGTCAGGAGAGTAGAGTCAAGTATTCTGAGTCATTTTGTCCTGGGCTTCCAAAGACTAAGACTCAGAGGCCCTCAGAGTCCTCCCCTCTTCTCCCAGGGACAGGAGCAAATGGATGGTCTCTTTAGGGAACCTGTCAGGGACAAACCTGAACCACCAGTGTTCTGTTTCTCTCTGTCCCAGAAAAGTCCAATTGCCCTGGTTTGGGTGAACTGGGAAGGGCAGGCTACTTTGATATACATGTGCCCTGTAGTAACCAGGAAAGGTTAGACGAGGCTACTTTAACATTCCCTCCCAACAGCTGCTTGTTTCTTACATATGTCACAGTCCAAGTGAAGGTTAGGCAGTTCTAGTAGTAGATGCCTTCTGAGCTGTGACTCGGGGATCCTGTCTCTTCATCATGTAACCCTTCCATTTTCATGATGGTTGCCATAGAGTGGAAAGACAAAGTGTAGCTGGTCATGTGGTATTATTATTGTTATTGTTTTATTACTTTTCTTGGTGGTAGTGACTTTTCTTCATTCCCCATTGGCAGAATACAGTCACATGTTTCAACCTCACAGTAAAGGCGTCTGGGAAATGTAGTCTCCCTTTGTGCCAAGGAAGAGGTTATGGATTAAGAAAATATCCAGTCATTTTCTGCCCCCTCCACCAACAGTACCTACAAGTGGGAATGAAAAGAAATAGTTCCTGCTGAAAGAGAAGTCATGGCTATGCTACCAGAGCCTAAGAATACTGACTAAGTAGAAGCAAGGTAAGGGAATCTAGCAGGGAACAGAGGTTGGGGGAGACTGATTAGAGGGCAACCCATGAAGGCACCAATAGGTGTTGTGAGGAGATGGGCCCTTAATTTAATAGAAATAGGAAGCCACAGGATTCAAGCAGGCACAGAAGTTCTGGCATTAAAAAAAAGTTGCTTTGGCTCCAGTGAGCTACACAGGGGAGCAGGAGAGGAGGCTGATAAAGTGCTCACCTTTGCCGGTCCTAGCTGAGGGGCAGGAATCTAACGAGGACACAGCCCTTCCTTGGCTGCATGACTGCTAGTAAGCCTGATACCACAAGGGGCTCACAAACACATGCTGCGTTTGACCTACAAAAAGATGCTGCGGGTTTATTATAACATTTTGAAGCCGTGGCTAGCATTTATGAATTAGGAGCTTTGAACTCACATATATGGGTCTGCTTGCTTTGCCATGATCAAGTGCCACTGGTAGTTCTTTTCTCATAGTTCTGGATGCTGAAAGTTCAGGATCAAGATGCTGGGGACTTCATCCTTGGATTGCAGACAGCTTCCTTTTCTCTGTTTCTGCATGTATCTTCTTAGAAGGACTCCAGTCTTATTGGATGAGCTCATTTAAACTTGAATATATCCTTAAAAGGACGTATGTCCAAGAATAGTCACCTTAGAGGTCAGAGTTTCAGCATATTTATTTTGGGAGAGAGGCATAATTTAGTCCATACACAAGATTTCAGTATTCACTAAACAAATGCTTATTGATCACTTATTGCATGTCAGGCCCAGTTCTACCTTCTTGGGATATAATGGATAGAAGAAAAACAGACCTTGTCTTTGTGGGGCTTGTATCCTACAAAGGACAAATGCTATGGTAAAAAATAAAAATCAGAGCAGGAAAAGGTGTTGTCCAGGGCTAGAATGAGGGGTGGGAAAATGATAGTGTTCCATGGGGTTAGTTAGATTGAGTCTCATTGAAACGGTGGCGATTAGAGCAAAGATTGGAAAGCAGTGAGTAAATAAGCAATGAATTTCTAAAGGAAGAGCTTGTTAGGCAGAAGGAACAGCACATGCAAAGGCCCTGAGGTGGGACTGTGGATGGTATGTAAATGTTCCTTCTGTGGGAATGCCAGGGTGGCTGGGATTGAGTGATAGTAGGAGTGGTAGAAAATGAGGTCACAGAGCTAACAACAGTGTGGGCTGGGCAATAGATCGTGGAGGGGCCTGAAGCTGTGCACAGGACTTCAGGTTTTACTCTAAGTAAAATGTGAATGTTGCTTTCCTTAAGACAAACAAAGAAACAAACAAACAACCCAGGGAACTACTATATTGGGCCCCAGTTCCTCCAGAGCAACAATAGGCTGGAATTCAGCCTATTGCCTTAGATGTTTGCTTCCATTTTGCCCTCTAGTTCCCCAAACCCTCTAGTAACCCCCATTCTAGCAGGCTACGCTCTCTTATATTTTTTTATGGCTCCCGTAAGCATTTAAGGTTATAATTTTTGTTTTGCAGACTAATGCATCTCAGGCAATGGCATCCTTAGGAATTGACTTCCCTTGAACGAAAGCTTGGCTTTGGCTTTCTGCAAAAATAAATGTTTTGTAGAGGGCCCTGCAAGCCTGGGTTGATGCTGACTGGGTCATAAGCTGTTAGAAGCAAATTATGTCTGGTGTAGAAAGATCTATCATGACCCCCAGCTTGTCAACGTGCCTCATACTCCAGAGACTCCTCCTACACTCTGTCTCTGGGAGCACCTGGCACTGATGTGGGACTTAATTAAAAGAACACCACATACTGGCTTCCTCCACTGGGGATGGAGGAGACGGGCTGAGCTGGGGTGGGAAGAGGACACAGCGTTCCCCAGGCTTCTCAGCATGTCTGTTGGATGATAGTGTTGTTAGAGCCGTGGCTGTAGGCACTCAGAAAGCACCATGGCTTAGGATGGAGAGATCCTCAAGGTGGATGTGCCTTCACATGGGGTAGTTCTGGTGTAGCTTTTATTGAGGTAGAGTACCTGGAAAGACTTTTTGTTCTTGTGATACTGGGTCTAGGACTAACCTCTTCAGTGTTGGGATAAAAGCTGGGGCAGGACAGGGGACTGACCATATGAGAAGATATGAATCTGAGCTACCAATAATGTCAGATCCTGTGGCTCTCAGCAACGGTGTGAGGTAGGGGATTTTCACCTCCATCTGCAGAGTAATGTTATACAAATGATGATTTTA
>PVLD010010627.1:0-69775 GCA_004027595.1 Dinomys branickii
TGTCTGACTAAATTTGCATGTCTGTATATGGGTCCATACATCTACAATTCGAAGATATCAATGGATAAAGCAACAACTACTGTTGAGACCATATCTCCTTGTCTATAGATTAGTTGTGATTGTACTATTTTCTATGATAATGGGTGTCTGTTTGTCAATATGTTTTTGTACTTTTATGTTTCTAAAATAAAAAAAAATATATATATATATATGTATATATCAATTAATTAATTTGCTAAATTGTTACATCATTGACCATACTCTCAAAAAGCATGTGGGATGCTACCGCTCTCACCATCTCTACTGTTACCTTTGTGTTGGAGTCCAAGATGCTACCATCTCTTCTGGGGTTTTCCTAGTATTAGTCCAACCAGTCTGCTTGCCTGCAACTTTGTCACTGTGATTCTGTTTAAATGTAAACCTGATCATGTGACTCATTGCTTCAGACTGTTCTTTGGCTTTACTTTTATTCGGGGCAAAAGCAAAAGTTTGTACAATGCTGCACCAGGCCACGCAGATCTAGCCCAACCCAACCTCCATGTTACCTCTTACCCCTGTCTTTCTCACTGCACTGCCACCACTGGCCACCAGTCTGCTCCTTGTCCATTCCAAGAACATGAGGCATTTATACTGGCTGCTTCCTCAGCCTGGGATATTCTTTCCCAGGTACCTATATAGTTCATTCACTCTCTTTAAATCTGTGATCATTTTAGTGAAAACCATCCTTCCCACAACCAGTCTTCCCCACTTGCACAACTGCTGTGTTCTTTTAAGTAACAGTTTGCCATCTGACCAATCCCCGCGTATACTTATTTGTTATGGGTATTTTCTATTTCCTATTTTTCGGATGGACGCCCCATAAAGGTGGGGATTTATGTTAGCTTTGTTCAATGCTATATGCCCTCAGGCCCCTATAACAATGCTTGACTCACTGTAGGCTCTTAATAAATATTTGTTGAATGAAGAAAACAATGAGCCATCAAAAGAAAGAAAACTAGTATTTATTTTGGCAAAACGTATGTCAAATACATAGTAAAGATTACTTCCTTACCCCCTTCCTACTCCTGGCCTAGAATCTATAAATATATTATGTCCCTAGAAGGAAGCTCAAAGTTAAACAGATGGTAACAAAATCCAACTACAGGGTTTTTCAGGATGCACAAGAGAGAGTTATCCCTTTATGAGGCTCCTGTCCCTTGGATTTCTTTCCATTTGAGGACTTGGGTCTCAATGGCGAGGATGACCTCGGTAAGCCAACAGAGTGATGAGGATTTATTGGGAGTAGATTCTTAAGGCCAAAATCTATAGGGGCTGTTCCATTTGACCAAGTAGAACAGGCCTTAGGATCCCCAAATATCATAATCAGATGGAATCTTTATGAGCCTAGGGTCCAACCTCCTCACTTTACAAATGAGAAAAATAAGTCTCAGCAAGTTCAAGTGACTCCAAGGTCACGCTGGTACCTCCTAAGCACAGTTAGATAGAAGGATGAAGATGAAGGGAGAAAGCTCTTTTTAAAAAGCACTTACTTCATTCCTACTGACCCTAACCCAAACACCGCAGGCTGACTCATGACACTGGTTTGTATATTTATGTGTCACAGAAGATTCAGAAATAATTTGTCTCATCTGAGTCAGACAACACTGCATATTGTAATTCTGCCAGCAGTTTCAGAGCCTGTGCTATCTAACATGCGTATGACATCTTATTAAGTCAACATCCTAAAAAAGTCAATTTAAAAAAGACTGCTGCAAAAATTACATTTATATAATTTATGAGTTTTAAGCAATCTCTATTCAGATTGTCACTTCCAAGAATCTGATTAAAATTATTAGTTCACAAAGGAAAACCCAAAGCAAAGTTCGAAAGGAGAAAAGGAAGGCTTGTAGACTTTTGTTTTGATTTTTCTCCCTACCCCTGGTATTATACTGCCAAATAAAAGTGTGTATCATCTCCAGTGATAAGACCGGGTAGCGCTACCACTGTGAATGAGCATGTAATTGTATCATTTTTTTACTTTTTCAGTCTCTGGAGCATTTAAGATGCAGCGTAGTCATCTTTGGTGATTGACACCCACATCTGTGTTTGTTTGCAGCGTTAGTTTTCAAACTAACATTTCATTAATATTTGTTTCCGATTTAACTTTCGAAGCACTAAACGCAGGCCTGCAATGAGGAGCTGCCCTGAATTACTGAGCTGTACTGGTCTTCAAAAGATTTAGTTTATGAGCAGCAACATAAATTGGGGTCTTGCTGGAAGACAGAGCTATGCGGTATGAGAACCACTAAGTTCTGAGGAAGAACTTAAAGGATGTCTGTGGGTGATATCCAGCCTTAAAGGTTTTCCCCTCTTCTCATATGGCTTGGCAGAAAACACAGTGGAAGCACTGTATGTACAGTATGTCCTAAAAACTGCAGCTCAGAAAAGCTTAAACAGGGTTCTCGTGAATGTAGAATGAGGACATATGAACTAGGAGACAAGAAGATCTAGAGATGGCCGTCAGGCAGTTCTGCACAATTCACACTGTAAAGCTCCAGGGGGAGCTATTCACACTCTATTCCATGTGACCAGGGCTCCAGAGCTGTGTAGCTGCCCCTGTCAACTCCCCGCTGGCCCATTTTTATGAATTCCCATTATCAAGACACTGATATGCTTTAAAACCATGGGGTCATACCTAAGGAACAAGAGTTCTGCCATCTCTCAGTGATGCTCTGGGTTCACTCATTGAGGGGCCCATTCCACAGTCATTCACTGCTGACAGCTTACAGTGTTGCTAGGACTGAGAATCATAGAAAAACATTTAGCTGAGTTGGAAGTTCTATATAAGGATAAAGAAATTGTAGCGAACATCCAGAATGGCCTTGGAGAGCAAGAGAGGAGCAAAGACTTCCTGTTGCCACAAGAAAATGCACACAGCGAGGGTGACACAGAGCCTTAGCAGTTGACTCCAGGGCCACCACATAAGATTCTTGAACAAACATAAAAGACGTGAGTCCCATCCTCTGAGGATGGTACCTGTGGGAGGTGTTTGGTCAAAAATCTCATAAAAATTCTCCTCTCTTTATCCTCCCCTACTGCTAACTCTGGGTTTGAACTTGTGGCTTATTTTGCCTCTAGAACAATACCAACCATCACAAAAGCAGAGGTATAAAAATTGCTTATGCTCTGGGCACTGTATTCTTGCTGCTCTTAAGAACTCTGAATTCACCACACCAGGCAGGTGACCAAGCCTGAACTCAGCTGACACGTGTGGGCAAGTCATCACTTCTCCCGCCTAACATCAAACCAACCGTACTCATGTGCTGGGGGCTTTCCTAGACCACCCACCCCTAAACCAACCTAAAGAAACTTAAGAAATCTTGCACATTTTCATTAGATGACAGTGTTTTGAGGTGGTTTATAATTCAGCAAGTGTCTTACACAACAATTCTAGATATTTATATCTGAACTATTAAATTACACACCACTCACTAAAAAGGTTTTCACCCTGTAATACAAAATGGCTTAATGTTTAGAAACTCCCTTAACATACTATAAGATATACAGAAGTTATGCATTAGGAACAACAGATCATCAAATAAATGCCTAAAATGAATGCGATAATATTTAACACAAATTATACTACAGCACTAGGAAAATTTCCATTAAATCATAAGCCAAAAAAGGGCAGAAGGAACCCTACCATCAAACAGTAAGCATCAGAAAGTTTTGGCTGATGATCTATCTCAGTAATTTATTTGCCTGAAAACACATTTGATTTTTTAAAAAATCGAAAATAAAAGATCTCTTAACTGATGGACTAATGCAATGAACAACTGAATAGAAAAGGACATAATTGATGATGTTTTGCAGATAATATGTGGGTTGTTCAGTTTTGTTTTACCCAGAATTTCTGGTTTTTTATGCTTCAGTTTATGGAACCCTTAAATTTCATAAGTACAATTATCAGGGATCTTCTGGCTCTTGACAGTGATTTTATATTTTTATTTATACCCTGAGCATCTGGAAAAGCAATGGAAACTTTTTAAAAATCTAAAGTAAATGAAGTGGTACAGCTGGCTTTTGTCAACAGGCCATAGATCATGTGCCAACAGAATGATATGATTTGCTCCCTGTAGACCCTCAGCATCACCGTTTTCACCACTTAACACTAATGAAAATGGAATAAAGCCAGACAGAACATAAATTTACATTCTCATCAAATGATGACATGATGAAGGCTATGCATTGATCAGAAAAGAAAACACCAGAGTGTGACCTGAGGTGCAGAAAAACCAATGCTCCCGGACCCAAGCGATCACTCCACAGTCCCATCAAAGTGTGGGATTGGATACAGCAAAACAATGTTATGAACCACTATAATGAACGTTGTTAACTTGATGTTTATTACTCTTGTGTTTCATACGTAGGAAGAGCTATCAGGATAAGAAGTGTCTTCTTATTTGTAAGTTTTGTATTTAGGAAACTTCTTGTGATTCTTTTCAAAAACAGTTTAACTCGTCACAGCTTGCTCAAGTTTTTGTTTTCCTTTAGGAAGTGGCCTACATTGTACCAAGACTTAAGAAGCACTGCCTCAAAGAATCAATTAAAATGCCATTAACCCAAATAAAAGAGTTCAGTAATAAAGACAGATAAAAGTAAACATCCAAAACTCAATAGCACCTTAAACACTAGCCATAAAAAGGTTCAGAATATAACGGAAAAAGGTAATCACCATCTTACAGAACAACCAAAGATAACCAGAAATAACATTAAGAAGAAATATGCAGAGAGAATGTAGGGAGAGTAGGATTATAAAATTTTATCTAGACTCAAGAGTACTTGAATAAATGGAAAGGCATTCATGATAAAACTAAATAATGTTTAAAGGACTATTACCCTGAAATTTAATTATATGTTTAATTCAATTCCAATTAAAGTCCACATAGGATTATTACTGAAATGTGACCATGTTGATCTAGAAGAATAAAATGGTGAGACTCGCCAAGAAATTTTAGAAAAATGTAAGAGTTGGTCAGGAAAAATTTCCTAACATAAAATTAGTACTACGGAAGTAACTTAAACCAGCATTTTTCTAGAAGAACTTGAGTCTTCCACATGCTAACATAAACTACATCTAAGGAAAGAGGGTTACAGAAAAGTTGCAGCATTTCTGAAGTATATTTGATCAAGGAACACTTTTTCAGCCCTTTTCCTTTCGCCCATTTTGGCCAATCACACCATTACTCACGCAGGAGTCACCACAAACCGTCCCAGCTCCAACCGTCTTATTTCCAGGCTTTTACATTCAAACCGCTACCTCGTGGGCTTTCTGCTCACTCTCATTCCTTAGCCTGTGCCTAAGTTGTTCCACCTCAGGGAAACTGCCCACCCACGGGTCCTCTGTATACTTCCTCAATCTGCCTTCTCCGCTGCCTTCACTTGACTGTACAATCTTTCTGTTCAGTCATGCTGCTCACCACCTCTCCCTTGGCCATCTCTTCACAATATACTTGTCCTGGAAAAACTGTAAACTCCATGGAACTCAACTAGACCTTTCTTTGGCTCCATGCAGTCCGATGAAATATTCAGACTGTGTGAACTTGTTTCCCTGAAACCAGCTTTCTAATATGTCACACAGCGATCACCACACATTCCCTTCAGCCTCTCATGCGTGCTTTCAAGCTTAGTCAAATCGTCTCTTCCCTCCCACCTAGGCACACTCTCCGGCTCTCCTCTGATGACCCTACATCATTCTCCACAGGAAAAAAAAAATGGCCTAATATAGAAACACTCAGGTCCTCATTATCAAATCATCAAATCAACCCTCCTACCCAGAAGAATTCTGACTTCCATTTATGAAATAAGGAAAATCTACTTTCCTGTGAATGGCAGTTTCTCCAGGGATCTTCAAGAGGGTCAGCCATTTCTTACCTCATAATTCCTCCCTCCTGTATCACAAATCTCTCCTCAATGGATCTTTTCCATCTATGTGTATCTTAAAATATTACTTGCCTTAGAATATGAACAGCACAACAACCATACAACATAAACAGGGTTCAACTTGCCCTCTGATCTGCCCTCTGCTACTTGTCCATTACCTGCCTCCACCAATACCACGGAAAATGCTGTTTGTCCTAAAGGTTCTCAGCAGCATTCGACAGGACTAAATCCTCTTCCTCACAACTCCTCATGAGGCTTCTGCCTTCCTCTAGCAGACAGCTTTTGTCTCATTGGGCTTCTCCTCTCTTGGGTACAGCTCACCTGCTCATACTCTCTGGGGACTCCCTCAATCACCATTGTAAGTCCAAATTTCAAATGTCCTCAAGATTTGGTTTGAGCCTATATTACTCTCCCTTAAGGACCTTAATCATTTTTATGGTTTTAAATACCATTTATATCCTGAAAACTCCCAAATTTGTATCTCCAGTTCAGATTTTTCTCTTGATTTCAAAAGATACATACCCAAACTCTGATATCCTTCACTTGAGTATTTCATAGAAATTGAAACAAAGCATGTCTGGAACAGAAACCCTGCATTTCCCTCCCTAAAAATGACCCCATCAGGCAGAAATACCAAAGCTAGAAACTTTGGAGCTATGCTTGATTCTGCCCTTTCTTGTACTGCACTATATTCAACCCACTCATAATATTATTCACCTAAGTGTAACTGATGTGTCTCAGATATACGCAGTTCTCTCCGTCTTCACTGCCTCCCTCTGGTCTCTACTCTCCCTCCCTGGAGAAACCCTACAGTCCTTTCCTACTGTTCCCTCCTCCCACCTGTTCCTCATTAAGCAATGATTGGATCATGTACAAATCTAAAGCACATGTTACACCTTTTTTTGAAATCTTTTAGTAGTAAATCCTTTAAATTCCTTAGATAGAACCAGGCTTTCCTAGTGCAGACCCCTTCATGGTATGGCCCTCTGCCCTGATGTATCTGAGCAAAAGCCTTGTCTCCCTAGAACACAGCATGCTCCTTCCAACTTGAAGGACTATTTCTAAAATGTATTCCCTTGATTCAAATTTTGTTCATTTTCTCATTTAATATCCATCTCTCTACCCAGAATAGAACTTCCCAAGTTCAATAGTAAACCTTTACAATCTCCTTACTTCAATGCATATTAGTAAGTTCACAAGACATGTTTTTAAAGCTATTGAGTAGAAATACCATTCTTTCCCACCATCTCTTACACCTCAGTGGGGCTGCCACATTTTCTTGTACCTATCTTCAGTTGTTTCAAAAAGTCTTTTTTCATACTCATGGCTTTTTTCACCGATGTGATTTATTAATAGCACCATAAGTAACTCAGCATTCTTACAATTTCAAAAGCTTTTATGACAATTACATACTAGTCCATGATTATTATCCATTCTATGTTCTCAATTTACCAAAAGATGTTGCCTCACTGAAAAGCAAAGAAAAATAAGCATTTTAATGAAATGAAACATATTCTGCACCGTGCACCTTCTGCTGTGGTGATAAACCAAATATTGCAAAATTCAGTTTGCAGTGGTGTTGGAATGCAGGGCTTGGAATTTGTTTCAGGAACAGCCCCTGACCTCCGCTTCACCACTCCTCACATGCCTTCAGTCTTCATCATCTGCAAGTCCTCAGGCCAGTTCAGCAAGGGACTGGCTCTCACCTCCAAAAGATGACAAGAACATCAGATACAGGGAGGAGGGCGCTGCCTGCAGAGTGGGTTTCCATTTCAGGCACCTGGTGCTGAGATGATTTCTGACTTCCCTGTGTCCATGGCCTTGGCTTTTGGTTTAGCTCATGGCCTGCTTAGTCAAGCACCACAATGACTTTCACAATTGGTACTGCTCCACAGCAACACTGTGCCCAGTAATACCTGTGAATATTTATTTTCTGGGCCCTTCACCTGCCACCTCTCAGCTCCTATGTCACCTATGGGCTGCAGGATCGTGATGAGTACAGTACAGCAAAGGCCTTGAAGATGGTTTCATGGGACATTAGGAATACATGGCTGTTGCCATGGTGCAGGAGTTCATGTCCTACAACAGATTCTGACAGCAGTTTTAACATTTTCATTTAGGTATATTCTGAATCACTTTCATTGATTACTTAAACTGAACATTGCTATGTAGTATTTGTTCCCATTTCGTTTCCTGTTTACAGTGCACTGTGCTAAAAGGTTATATTTTAAGTATTGTTAGCAAATGAGAAAGGAGGCAGATTTGATTCATCAGTGATGTGTTCAAGCCAAATGAAGGCAAAATGGTAATTTCCAGCATATTTTTTCAAAATAAGACTTAGCAGTGGTTCAAATATAGTGAGAGAGAGAAATGAATCATCATTCCCCATGTGGTGTACGGTGCCACCTCCTAAAACTCCTATTTTAGAATCTGTGCTTCACATACATTCACAGTTAATTTCAGCAAAACATTGTCTTTGGTCATGTTGAACCAATACAATTAATCTGAATTTTAGTGGCCTACGGTTTTGTTTACACTTAATGAGGAAACTGCTTTTGTAATTGTACAAATGCTATAATTATAGGATATATATATTGTGTATCTGATCTTGTGTTTGTGTATAAATTTAACAACTAGTAGAATAAACGTTATTACCTATAATTTTGGGGCAATTCACTCCTCCTTCAAAGTTGATAAATACTGAGTTTGCGCAAGAAAATGTGTAGAGTCATACCAACGTGAGCACAAGTCTCAGCTCTGCAAGGGACCAGCATTTTGGACTTGAGGAGTAATTTACAATTGCTTTTTTTGAGACACAGTTCCTCCAGAGCGGTTGTGAGGATAAGGAAAGTAGTAAGTGACGTATGCTGATCATTCAGCCTGCAGCTGATGAGAAATACAGCTATTTCACCTGACCCTGACTTATTAGTATAGAAAGAGTAACTTAAAAATTGAACTCAGTATTCACTGCACATTCAGCTACTGATACTGTGATGCTATAGTAAGTATGTTTTGTTACAATAACTAATCAAGGTAAGTAATCAGTGTATTACTACCCAATCTGGTTGATAAGGAAATTTTCTTTTAAAGTAGTGAAGAGACTTGGTGAAAGCTGTGCTGCATCACATCATTAATGGCGTAGCTTGGATTCAGCCTCATCAGTCAAGTCCCGCTACTCCGGTGTCAGCATTCTCTCCCGGCCCCCTTTCATTCCCTACAACTGCGCTTTGGGAAGTTTAAAATCTACTACCAAGTCTTGCCACAAAGGAATAAGTAGTAGTTTATAAATATATTGGATCAAAAACAGGTTGTTGTTTTCTGATGACCCAAGGTAATATGAGCAATGAATGCTTTAAGATTCATCATGAAAATATAACTCCAGATAAATTTCCGGTGAAACTTGGGTAACTGTTCACTGTTGTCTTTCTCATCCAAGATTGGCTATAAAGGATGAAAAAGTAAAAAAAATAAAGAAATAACAAGAACAACAAAAAAAATCTACTGCTACTGGTAGAGAAATGCCAGGGTACAAGCACACATTAAAAATCCTGCTGAAGATTACACTAGATTCTACACTCTGTTCTTGTCCATGAAGATCCAAAAAAAATCACTACCAGCAAATCTATGGCTACATGACCACAAGGGCAACAGAAATGGCAATGAAAGGACAAGATAAAGATAAAAATGAAGATTAGATGGCTACGAGATCTTGATACACCATGTCAAACTCGCATACACCTAGTTGATTTCATTTAATTTCTTCAACATGTATAGAAAAAAAGAACCCAAAGATATTTACCAACTCATACATATGGTAGGATAAAAACCAAAGGAAAGGTCCACAAAAAGTGGAGTAATTATATAATGTCTTCTATCCTTATGAGAAGATATTGTTCAGCCACTAAATTAATATTTACAAAGAATGCTAGTGACATTGGGAAGCTCTTAACATGTTGCCCAGAGTTAAAAATAGATGTAACTAGTCACTCTGTGACTTCAACTGTGTAAGAAAAGAGTATAGGGTGCAAAAAAGAGCTGGAGGAAAATATGAGAAAATACGAGTAATAAATTCAGGCTAGTGATATTAAGAGGAAATAGCTGTTTTACTATACTTCATATTTTCACAACATCTAAAGTAATTATGTTACCTATGTTTCAGCGAAAGTGTTAAAGAATATAATTTCTGTAAAACTTGTTAATAGTCCTTAATTTACTGCAACAGAGCTTAGCTATACTCCAAGAAGGCTTTGCAGAATCAATAACCAAAGAGAGGTGAGAGCATGGAACAAGGGTGTTGGAAGATCTATGACATCTCTGCAATGACCTCAGAAATACTTCTGGGAATTTCTATCTTCCATCTTCATGCAATTTAAGATAAGGATTTTCTTCTTTATCAGCAGCTTCACAGGGACTGTGTGAAGCCAAACCTGGTATACTATTGTACCTTTTTGGTTTCACAGTAAAAAAGGTGGTAATGATGTTCACTATCGTCTACTGCAGAGTCTGAAAAAAGTGCAGTATCTAATTCCTCAGTATCCTTTGCAGCCAGGAGTAGCCATGTGACTCAAGCCAGTCCAATGAGACAGAACATATTGTCGTCATGGGCACTTTAAGTGGACTATTCTCTCTACTGATTGAAAAGACAGACACTAATGTCCTTCCTGTCCTCTTTCTCCTATCTTGAATAAGTACATGATGCCTGGAGCTGGAGTAGTCCTCTTGCAGCCATGAGAAAAGCTTGGAGATTAAAATAAACATGCTAAGGATGGTGGAAACTTTATTTTCTGTTACTTCGATTTTTGACAGCATCCATTAAACCAATACTCAGACCTCTTCTTATATGAACGGGGAAAGGGAAAAATATTGTAGCAAAAAGAATATGTAAAGCATTCACTTATACCATCAACTATATACCTACAGAAATCAATTGTGCACAATATTATTAGAGAGTATTTCCAAAATAATGTATAGCAGTTAAAAGGCATTGGTAGGGCTGGGGATATAGCTCAGCAGCACAATGCTTGCCTGGCAAACACAAAGTCCTGAATTCAATTCCCATTACCAGAAAAAGGATACTGGGTTCTGGGTTCAAATCTTAGCCTTACTAATGATTAGTTGTATAAACTTGATCTAATTTCTCAATCTCTCTGTGCTTATATCAACTGAAAATGGAGATTTTAATGAAACCATTATAGGGTAGCTAGAGGGTTTTTGAAAAACAGTGATGCACTTTCAAAACTATACCCAGAATACAGTACGTGTTCAGTGCGTGTTGGCAAAGATAATGAGGGTGCTGGTAGAACAAAATCCAAAGATTCTGGAAGTGACCACTGCTAATCTTTCCCTGTTTATTCTTGGCCCAAATGGGATCCAAATCATTCCCTGCCTTTTCCTTTTGTATTTTTATATAGTAGGTATTTTTGTGTTGGCATCTGATTCACATCTGCACTTTGAAATTGAGAGGGATAAAATATACATCGACTAGTTATCACTAACACACTCATCAAGCCAAGATCACCTTGTGCTGGTTTTAATAAACCAACAGAAGCATTTACAACCCAATGCCTCACTGATTGAATCTCATTGTTATCTTCCACGTTTCTTGTTGAGATGCAATAAGTTTGACTTTCACAACATAGACTTGCAGCTCATATATCAATATTCTCCTGTCCCTCTATATAGTTGGTCGAACAGAATACTTACTGTTTGCTCATAAACCAGGTACTTTAAACCCAAGCTATAAACAAGTCAACAGTATTCAGTTGTCAATACACAGTATCAAGTTTCATGGACTCTATTCATGAATTTAATGGCCCATGAAAGGGATTTATTTACATTCTTGTTCTGTTATTTAATGACCAACAAACACCTCTCTCTTCATGCCCAGTAAGAAAGTCTTCCAATATCTATCTTCAACAAAGATATTTTAGAAAGGATGTTTTCAGTTCTTTCTAACATTTCCAACATCTACTGACTGAAAAGACAGACACTAATGTCCTTCCTGTTCTTTTTCTCCTATCTTGAATAAGTATGTGATATTTCAATCAGTAGATGTTAGAAATGTTAGAAAGAACTGAAAACACTTCCATTTCCAGCAAGAACACAGAACAAATATCCTAGTAGTGCCATCCGTAGAGTAATGTTAGATACAATATAGCAGACATTGCTCCAGATGACTATCTGAACTTGCAGAAATATTGGGGACAATCTGAAGGAACTAAAAGGGGGATTGGCCTGAGAACCAGAGATGCAAGTGATTGCTGACCAAATAACCATCCTAGAGCTGTTTACCAATCTCTATAATGACTGTTTAGGGAAAAGGGGGAGGATTTAGCTTTTCCCAAAATGGAAAATAAAATTCTTAAATAAATCTGGGTCTTTTTTTTCAGATTGCAGTGCTAGAGTGCTGTAGCTCAAACCCAGTGTCCCACACACTGTGAAAATGCTGTATGGCTGAGCTATACTCCCAGCCCAAAGCTGGGACTCCTGAAGGAAACTATGAGCTAAAAATGTAAATGATCATAGAAAAGGAAAACAGGTAAGGGGAAAAATGTCACTTTGGCATATATAAAAATATTCCCCTGAATTTGTATAACCACAGGGCTCTTTCAGGACTAAATCTGTGTATTTGTACAGTGTGAGATACCCCCACAAAAATATTACCATAAAGCAACGCCAAATTTGTAGTTCCCAAGTGTTGGGCAAAAATCAAGACTGAATGTTCTCTAGACCTCTGCTGTCCAACTCATTAGGCATTAGCCATGTGATCATAAACTTAGATTTTAATTCATTAATATTAAATTACATTAAACATTCAGTTCTTCACATTAGCAGCATTTCATGCGCTCAATAACCACATATGAGCATTACTGGATGCAGATGGAGGCATTTCCATTATTGCAGAAATTCCTCACTGAAGAGTGCTGGTCTACCCAGACGCACCCTTACTCCAGTCTTCACACGACACCTATTGCGAACCGCTCACGGAAATACGTTCACAATTCCAAAATACTAATCAAACAAGGAAGTAAGGCACCATCAGTGAGAGTAAGCAAACAACAGAAAAAGTCTAACAATAGCATTAAGCAATAGTATTGGCTAACATTTAATACAAAATACATTTTTAATGTTTAAAAAAATTGATGATGGACTAAAAAATACAACAAAGGAAAAAAAATATACCATCAAAAGAAATCAGACCAACTTGAGAAAATGGCAGACTTCTAGAAATATATTTGTAATCTCTGGAATTATATATTCATGAGCTGAAGAAATAATTCATCAGCTAGCAGATATTTCTAAACCAATTACTAAGACTGCAACACGGGATGATGGAAAGTATGGAAATATAGCTAAGAGGTATGGAAGCCAGAGTTCAAAGGTCTCACTGGTGCTCTAAAAAAGAGAAAATAGAAGACATGGGGAAGGGCTGGGGATATAGCTCAGTGGAATAAGCGCTTGCCTAGCAAGCGCAGGGTCCTGAGTTCGATCCCCAGTACCGCAAAAAAAAAAAAAAAAAAAAAAAAAAAGACAGAAGACATGGGGAAGACATAAGTCTTTATGTCTTCCAGAGAAATACTGGAAAACTTCCAGGCAGCACAACGGTCATTAGTCTACAAATTGAAAAAAGTCAGTATCAAGCAGAATACATTAAGGAAATCCACATCTGGGTACAGACAGGTGCAGATCACCAAAGAAAGAGAACCGATTACACAAGTAAGGTAAGTGAAGTAGGAAAGCATCAGCTAAAAATCAATAGTGATTCCACAGGGCCAGATGTCTCCACACCGACAAACAGAAGCTAGAAGACAGCGAGTCAATGCCTTGAAAATGCAGAGCACAGATTACCAGATCTAAGCATACAAAATTGGTCAAAATAAAAAAAAAAGCATCAACTCTTCCTTTCATTTTTTTTATTACTCTCTTTAAAATGAAATTTAAAAGAAAGAAAATTCAGAGGACAAGGGGTGCAGCTCGGGGGTCAAGCACCCATGCAGCATCCCCCAGGCCTTGGGTTTGCTTCCCAACACTAAAGTAATAACTCAAACAATAAGCACTGCAAACATCCAAACTAGAGAAAATAATTTTCAACTGAGAATTAAATACTGTATTAACATAAGTTATTATCAAAGAATAAAAGAGAGAAAGTCATTTTCAGCCAAGCAGAAAGTGTTTACCGCCAAGAGCTCTCATTGAAAAGCCTTCCAGCAGCTACAACACTGACAAAAGGGAAAACATCCAGAAGGAAAGAGAGGAGAAGGAAACAGTGGGGAGCAAAGGTCATCAGGTAAATTGCACTGACGATATCCAGGAGACAACAGTGTGCGCAACCGTGGCTGTGGGCAGTCACAAGACAAAGGAAAACTAAAATTCTGAGGGAAAAAGGTAAAATGAAAGACAAAGAGTTATTTGGACTTAAAACACTCAGAATTCTATTCAGAGGGAAGACAAAACTATAACTTTAGATTTTACTAGACATATGGATGTTAAGACTGTAAGGGTAACAACCACAGACAGAAATACAGTGTACAATTTCTAAGTCAGGGAGGTTATAGAGACATGCTAGGAATGCTAAAGGGGTGATAGAAGAGGGAGATTTCCTGTAAAATGCACTTGGAGCAGACTGCAGCACTTTGATTAGATTAATAATTAGTACATAAAGAAACTTTTTTCAAAATATAGTAGCCTCAGATATTTTAAAATTTTATTAGTATATATTCTATCTGTCCAACATATGAGAAATGCTCAAAAATCAGGTGAATGTATAAATCTTTAAAAGTTTATTATATTGAAAGATATATTCCCACTACTACCTCCCGAATACTACCCTTGCCCTTTGCTTCAGACACATCCATCCTACCCTTCTTACCACTTTCTAAGGCAGTTCTGGAAGCCCCTTTCACAAGTGTCTTTAGTTGTGCCGTTGTTGCTGCCTCAGCGTCCTCAACTAATATAGAACATCTGCCTTTCATGGTCATTTAGACCTTAGGGAAGATCCAGAAGTTGCACAGTGCACATGGGGAGGACAAGAATACACTGTAACGTTTTTATGAGCCTGTCTTTCGTTTGGGCAGCACAGGGCAGCAGCAGCTTTTATTGTACTTCTGATCACATCTAAAGACACTCGTGCAAGAGGGATACCACAACTGCTTCAGAGAGTGGCAAGAATGATCCAGAAAGTGTGTTCAAAGCAAGGGGGAGCATTCTGAGAGGGATTACTGTCCGTGCATCTTCTACTGTAATAATTTTTTTTAATTTAAATACACACCATCTTTTTGATCAGGCCTTTTACTTCCTAGTAAATTAAAATAAAAAAGCGATATTCTCCATTTGTGAAAGAAGATACCAGCCATACAAACAAACATTAATGAAATCTTTCTAAGGATAAAGTGTTTTCATGTTTACAAAGTGCTACTGTTTTCACTACTTCATTTGATCTTCAAAACAACTGCAGAAAGAAAGATAAGGTTCATATTCCTTCCAATTTGCATACAAAGAAGAGCAAAAAAGGTCCAGTTGGTGAACTGCCTCCCTTAAAATGACACAGCTAAGAAGCAGCAGAAAATGACTTCAATCTAAGTCTTCTCAACTCTGGTTCATTTTCTTCCCAGAGCATGATGCCACTCTATCTGTCAACAAACAATACATAAAGTACAGAACTAGTATGTCCCCAAGAAATGGCATTTTATCTGAGAAGAACTGTGAATATTAACATACTATACTCAGTGGGACTAGTCAGAGAATTAACTGAGATTTACACACAAGGATGTTCACTGAAGCATTATTTGTAAGAGTGAAAATTGAAAGTAACTTAAATATCCAACAGTCCCGAAGCACAGAGAATGGTATCACTGTTGCATGCAGTGTTGTATATTCATTCTAAATTTCTAGGAGAACGCAGTACTACATAGCTTAGGAAAATTCTAATGATATAATATTAAGGGAAAATGTTATATTAAAATAAAATACATGATATCCATTTTCTTCACATATAGATTTTGATATAAAAATTAACCATTGTGGTAAGTAAATGCATACTGAAAGCCCCAGAGAAAATGTACTAAAATATTAGTAGCCACCATATCAAAGACAAAAAGTTCTGGTATTTATCTTCCTTCTCTAAAGGAACACATAGTGTTAGTATATTCTAATTGAAATAAATTAACAATTACATTTAGAATATCTTCATGGCAAAGCCACCAGAAACTTTAAATATCTCCTCTCAGAGGATAAGTAAAAATTAACATACTTGAAGAAAGTCATGTCAAAAGAAAACAAATAAAAAATGAAAATAAAACACCTCTGAAATGAACTCCATGAGGCCATGACATTGTTCGTGCTATCAGAGCCCTCATCAAATCAATTAAATGGCATCAGATATTTCACTGAAAAAACTAAGACGGACAAAAACCAACACCTATGTCTCTGATTCAATGGCATTTGTTCAATATTGAAAAGACTGACCAAAGCAAGCACTAGAGCCAAGACATTTCATCTAGATCAGCTGTCTGTGCAACTGAGGTCAAATATTCCCTCAAAAAAGTGCAACCCACCCAACCAAAGAGATACATCATATCTTCTCATCCTGTTAAGGCTTTAAGAAAAACTCAGACAATCAAAGATCCTGCCTGGTCAGCCATCCACAGTTCCTAAACCTTGCACACACAAGGGCAGTAATGATGTCTGATCCAAGATACCCATTGCCCTGAGTCTTTTCTGCTGACCCTTAAAGAAATATCTACTGCAATTTTAAAGTTCAGTTCACAAGTAACATCCAATACTACAGGCCGTCACTTTCCCGAACTTGTGAGTGACTATCATCCCAGGCTTTGTGATGAGACTCCCGTCACTTCATTGACTTCTAGACTGGCAATATCTCAAATACCTATTCAGCAAGTCACTCCAGAGGTCTGCTGAGGATGTAAAAATTTTAAGATCTTCAATCTTGTTTTCGGCTATTGTGTACCTGCCATCAAAATAAAAGGATTTAATGGTTTTTCCATTTCTTTTCTGTTAGAGAAATGGATGAATGGACAGGAAATTGAATGCTGGTACAGTAGGTAATTCTTGCCTTTATTTAAATCAAATGTTCTTTTGTGCCCTTTATCCAACCCCTTTCTTGCCCTCTCCTTCTCAAACCTCCTCTTGGGACTATAAGTCTGAACCCAAATTCATGGCAACAAAGCAATTCAGGAGAAAAAAAGTACGTTAGATCTCAGAAAGTCAGATTAACCTAGTGGAAGTTATTACCAGGGAGCTTTCAGGGAGAACATACGTCTCAGGTTCCTGCCAAGAATTCCGACATCAACAACACTTCCCATGGTGCCTTTGAGTGGTCACCATGACGGTAGAAGAAGGCAATGGCAACGTCCATGATGCCATCGATGAGGACAGCAAGGAAAGGAAGACGTTGAGGAAGAAGTGTTAGGACACAGACAACTCAGCAAACATAAGCCTATGCATGACACAGACAAACCAGGTTTGTTACACAAATGCCAAAATGACACAAAATATAAGTCCATAGGAAGTTTATAAGGTTTAAACCAACTTCATAAGCTGAATTGTGTGGCGTACAGTACCAAGGAAGCTTAATGCTGTTATTTGTTGAAAACTAAACTGCTCTCTCCTGCCTTTGTGAATGATGATAAGGTCTGGCGGAACAAGCACACCCTTGCCATCTAAACAAGGTATTTACAAAAGTCCACTTATTAATTTAATCCCATTATTTTCAAGTACAAGCAGGAAATCTGTGTGCTCTTCTGTCTGGTTTAAGAAACACTGAAGTCCACACTTAAGAAATCCACTCTACGAAGACAGAAAATGGAGCACGGACTGGCTCATGTGACCCCGTTGTAACAACCCAGGGGGCGGTCTGTTTCCACTGGGCCCCCACGGCCCGCAGAAGGGGGCAGCCGGTGTTTGAGGACATAAACTCTTCTGGGCAGCAACAGAGACAATAACTTGAGAGCTTTTTGATGAAAAGTATATAAATGGTCCAGTTAATTTCATTTTGAAATCAAGCAGTGAGGGTATATTATTTCTCAATAAGCACGGAATGTACGACAAGATACAGCTTTTTTCTCTCTTTCAACAAACAGAAATAAAAAAAGACAGGGAAAAGGGAAAGGAATATAAGTCGAAGTAAGACAAAGGACAAAGACAGAGGTAGCGAGAAAGTAGATATGAATGATGCAAACAGTTTCTTGGATAAATATATTAATTAGTTAATGGGTTGTATCACTCCCAGATTTTCATTTTATGAGCAATGCCTTCTGAAATAATGACTAGATCTTCTGCGTGCAGTTATTAATTTAAAGTGCCAGTGTTTTCTTAGCTCTGAATGAGTTAGAATTTTCGCTGGTCAAAATGCACTAAACTCACAGGAGGAAGGTGGGCTCGCTCCTGGAAAGTCTTGTGGCCGCAGCAGGAATTTCCCATCGTCAGACCCTGAGGCAAGGCTCAGCCTCAGCCCCTTCAGGACAGCACTCCATGCCATACAGCTCCTCGTAGTGTCTTTTAGCCGTTCAGCTTTGTCCAACAAATGCACTGTTTCAGTGCTATGGTTTCAGGGCAACTAAGCTACATCTTGCTAAAAATCAGAACCGCTTTAGGAACTACAAATAGTAAGAAAATTCTCTTTAAATTAGTCTCTGCTCTCTGGTTGCGTCTAAAGGGGAGATATTTTGTAAACGGGAAGGGGCCAAAGGCATGCAAGAGAGAGGCGCAAGGAAAGGCACAGAGAACTGAGATGTGTCCTGTACGCAGCGCAGCTCCCCAGCATGAATATCAACATTCAGCACTGCAAACTTGTGCTAATAAACATTTGAAAACATGATCCAAGAACCTGGGAAGTGGTCACTGCTGAGACGCCCGCCTCTGAACGGTTCGTTTCGTTCGTAGTCCCACAGGCAGCTTTGGGAATCACAGTACAGCGGAAAAATAAACAAGTGCCAAGATCAGTGTCAACCCCACGGCCTGGCATGAAGATTCTTAAAAGGCAGACTTCAGGAGTGGACTCGGTGCAGTCATCTGCTCCTCTGGTCTTTCGGCTGGTAGGTTCTCAGTTTGTTTACCTTCATTAACAGTCACTAGGGCATCGCTAGCTGCCAACAGTGATGGTCCCTGCCCTGAAGGGGCTTGAAAACAAGATGGAAAACTGGAAACATAAATGGACCCACTAAATCAGGCTTTTTCCTAAAGAACCATTGGGGCTGCTTTTTGAGACTCTAAAAGACGTGCTCTCAGACTGGCTGCTACTTTCACAGATGGTGCATCTCTGGCTTGAAAGAAAATATGTGCATTTCACCTTTCTCCCCAAAATTAATTTTAAATCAATTTTGGTACTAAACCTTCCCCTTACCTTTAATGCTCAGTGAGAGAAACATAAATGATAGCGTTAATTCTTCCCTTTTCTCCCAAAGAATATTTATTAATCCCTCATGGGACACTGTTTGGAAAACATCATTTTATAGTTCAGCAGGAGGAAATGTGCCGACGGTGAGAATCCTACCTGTTTCTAAAGAAGCGGGAGGACAGGAACCTGGGCTGGCAGAGAAACCAGAAGAACTTGAGTTATGTGGAGCACAGCATTTTGAGGTCATGCAGAACTCACGTTTACACTTCGTTGTGTGATCTTGAACCAGAGACCTGATCTCTCCAAACTCAGATTTCTCAACTGCAATGTACGTATGGTAAGATTACTCAGAGGATCATGGTATTTTATAGTGTTTTACTGAGTGCAAAATACTTATTTACCCTGAGTAAATACACACAATCTATTCATCGATTCAACAAAGATTTAACAAGCGGAGAGGATGTTCCAGGCACAGTTCAAGGGTCTGGGACATGAACCCAACAGGTAAAAATCTCTGCCTATTATTTACCATCTACTGTCAAGGAAATTGTTTATAGTGATTGTAAATGTAGGTAAGGGTGATTGTTATGGAAAATACAGAAACAGAACGGGGGTCCAGGGAGCAGAAATGATACGCAAGTTTAAAGAGCAGCCAGCGAATGCTCTACTGATTAGTGGACGTGAGTGAAAAGTGAAGAGGGAAGGGAAGGAGCCAGGAGATGAAAGAGTGATTGCAAAGGCCTCGAAAGGGAGAGGCTTGCTTCATGTGTTTGCACATCACCAGGGAAGCCAATATGGCATGAAGACAGCTCTGCGACTTAAAGGCTAGAGAGGAAGAAGGTCTGAAATAGATGGAAGGGAGCAGTGACAGCAGGGTGGGGCTCGCAGCTTTGATGTCACAGAGTGAACTGGAGTCTGGAAAAGAGGGTGATGCAATGAGGCTGACATTTAACAGGATCGCATGAACAGTGGAGCGCACAGAGGACCGGGGCTGGGGAGGCAAGGGTAGAAACAGAAGCGCTAAAGGACTAATGCGAAATACTGGTGAAAGTTGAGGGTGGCTCAAACCATGCAACAGTGGTAAAGAGGGAGTGATGTGACCACACAGATTCTATATAATTTTGAAGGTCAAGTCCACAGGATTTGCTGATGAATGAGATATGCAATATGAGAAGTAGAAATTGAGGGTCAACCCAGAGGTTTTAGTCTGAGCAATTAGGATGAGGGCCTTCAATCAATGGAAAAGAATGAAGGAGAAAATATCTGAGAAAGCCAGGTTATGGGGCATATCTAGAGCCCAATTTGGGACATGTGAATTTATAGACTTTTTCAACATCAACTGCAGATATAAACATCTGAACCCAGGTTTCAGGAGTCAGGTTTGGACTCCAGTGTGAATGATGGCATCACCAACATTGTGCCGCAGGGTTATTTAAAATGACAAAACAGGGCAAGAGCATCCAGGAAGTAAATGTAAACACAAATGAAAGTGCATGAAGACAGTCCCAGGACTCTTCAAAGCTGATCACTCAGGAAAATGATGAAGAAACAGCTAAGGAGACTAAGAAGAATTAGCCAATGAATTAAATAATTAATTCATTCACCTTATCATGCATGCATTTATTCATCTATGATAACAGAAAGTTAAGAACATGGGTTTTCAAATGAAATTAACCTGAATTTAAATTCATATTCTTTTACTTATAAGCTCTCAACTTGGAAATTATTTAACTATGCTGAGTCTCTGCTTTTATAAGGATGAAATAAAAAGAACATCATCCTTACAAGGTTGTGTCTCAATTACTTTTCTCTCATTGCTGAGACAAAATACCTGACGCCCAAAATTAAGGAAGGACAACAAAAAAAAAACAGAAAATAACATAAAATCCAGCCATATTGCCACCATCCAGGATTAGCTGTTCAGATCTTCAGAATGATATGCAATTTAGATACACAGCAGACTTGTGGCTGACTGTATGGTTTCCTTTAGTGTTTTTTTTAATATTTCCATAAAGGTGGTCTATGGGCCTTTTTCATGAGGAAGAAGAGAGTAGGGCTTAGTCCCGAATCTTCATTTTATATCGAGAACAATAAGGGTGTGAGGCAGAGAATGATCTGCTGAAGAGCACACTGCTGCCCAGCTGTGGGCACAACGTGACCACTAGTTTTTGTGCTCCTGGTTTAGGGCTCTCTGTTCTAAACTGTCCAAGGCAAAACCTCACCGTCATCCTTGGGTCTTTCTGCTGTTTTGCTTTTCAACAGTTCCTTACAAATTTGAAATACCCATGGGATGGAGAAAGCACTGAAGGTTAGGCTTACAAAATTTCAGTGAGTATTCTTTCCAAATATAGACTCCTTAGGAGAACCACAGAGCCCTCAATAGCAAGATGGCATCCCACCCTCAGCTCAGATGACTCACCACCTGAACCTGCTTTCCCACCAGAACCCCAAGGATTTCACCTGACTTCCTTTGCATCTTGAACTTTACAAACACCTCCCTCTTTGGGGGGATGTTAATAATCATATCAACAATTTGTTGAATACTTTATATATGGCAGGCTCCATACTGCATTAGGTTATCTAACATAAACCTCACAACAGCCTTGGGTTCAGTTCCTTATCTCTGTTTTATGGAGACATAAACAGAAAATGAAGGATATGAGACTGAGACTGGAAGCTCATACGGTCCAACCGTAAACTCTCTTCTCCTCCTGTATACTGAGATGAACTTGTCCAAAAGCTTACCCTCATGACTGCTCTTGAAATCCTTCTAATGTCAAAGATTTTACAGTTAGGTCACTGTGGTGAAATCAGACAGAAGAAAATGAAAGCAACTAATAGGATTTTGGGCTTAGATCTTTCTGATTTTAAGCATTAGCAATTCCATTTGGCAGGTCTGTAGCCAGATTTTTAACCAATCACTTGATAACTTGGGCCTGCTTTCCTTTTATGCAATTATGAGAATGTGTGTGTTTTTCCCAAAACTAGGGTGTCCATCAAGTTGTTGCTGGAACCAGTATATTTTTCAAAGTGAAATGGGTTACTATTACTAATTTTGGTGAGGCCACCGGAAAAATCAGTACTTACCTGAGCAAATCAGTACACATGGCTCCCTGTAGACAAGTATGTCAAAGAACCTAGCTCATCCTCAGCCCACAGTTGACACTGCCATATCACAGACCTTTATTTTCTGTAGATATGAAGCATCCAATAGTGTACTTCTTTTCACCAAGGACAATTTTACCAGTCAAGGATGTAATTTTGATCCCTGTGGACATGTGAGAAGGTCCGGAAATATTTCCCATTGTCACAACTAGGGCATGGATGCCACTGCCATCTGGTAGGGTAAAGATCAGAGTTGCTGCTAAGCATCTCTCAAAGCACAGGACAGACACTGCTAACAAAGAGCTATTCAGCCACAAATGGAAATACTGTCAAGGCTGAGAAGCCCAGAATTGTGCTTTTCAGCAGAGAAGTAGAACAAAGGGAAGGTACATAAAAGCTGATGCCCAAAACAGAAATTCACCTTGTTTCTCATAGTTTTATACAATATCAGGCCGAACATGGAGCTAAGGGAATCAGCCCCCTTGAGATTCAAGGGATATGGTACATTCTTGTGACCATTTAATTACTGTCACAAAATTTGCAAAGAGGCCTATCACCACTCTGCAAGTAGCACTGCACATCTCAGAGGCAACTTGCTATGTAGGAGAATAAGAGGCCAAGCACCAGGAACATAATGCAATCTGCCTGCATTCAAAGAGCAGGAATTCATGTTCTGTCAGCACAGGTGTTCCTCTAAGGTATGAAATGATAACCAGCAATTATAAAGCCTTCTTATGACTTGTCTTCACTATGATAAGCTCTGATTATGAAAACAGGTTTAATTCTTAAGCCCCGTGCCTTAAATAAAGCAACTGTTTGGGGAACTCAAGTTCTCTGAAAGAGAATAAGCAATTACCCACAACTCTATGGGCCATAATTAAATGATCGTTCACTCACATGTTCATCCATCCAGATAAACATGAAAGAGATACTCAACTTTAAAAAGCTCTCTGCTGATATACACCCCACTCCCACCCCCCAGCAAACCAAGCTTCAATATTCACTTTTACACTCAAAGTGTGCCCACCTTGTCTCCGGAGACTGGCTGGAGATCAGATCTGTACACTCCCACTTGTCTCATCTCTTAGGGAAAATGTAGCTTATTAAAATAGACTTATAAACCAAAGCACAACCTCTTTCTCTGTGGAAAGGATGCTCTGTAATTTGGGTACCCTTCTGATGGTCTAAAACCTCCAGGAAAGAGATTTTCAGCTTTGTTGTGTTTTGCTTTGTTTTGGTCTTGTGTTTCTCCCTGCACTATCATCCACCTGATCTTTACCAGGAAGGATTTTTGCCTGATCATCACAAAGGTGAACCAGTTCAAACCACTCTACATATCACTGGTGTTTGGTACCACAACCAGCTGATTTACTGCATAAGCTCCAAAAATTAGTTAATGTTTGTGGGCTTTTGACAGAGGTATCTCTTCCAAGCAAGAAAGGGGAAAGAAAGGCCTGCTCAAAGGCCCTCTCACACCAGATGTCTTTTCCAGCACAAGGCAGGAAAAGTAGAGAGGTAAGACACAGTCAGATCCTCCTGCTACTACACACCAGGAAGATGAATTCAACTCATACTGACCAAGGAGACAGAGCTGCATAGATGTGGAGAAGGCCCGAGAGATAGGCCATCGTGAGTCTGGACAATAAGGAAGAATGTGGAAGATGCCACGTCGCCCTCCCCCAAACCCAAGTGTGATTGTGTTCACTTGTAAGCAGTGCAGGCTACATAGCAGTGACTTCCCTAAACTGGCTTTTAGTTTAATTAGTGAGTCTGGCCAAGACTGTGTACACATCTTCCTGAAAGCAGGAGGCTGGTATCAGACTAGCATTGTTTGGCATTCACGGCCGTAGCTGAGCTCAGATAGATGAGCTGTGAGACCATGGGGCTGAGATATGAGATAACTTCTCTGCTGAGGTCTGAATGACTGTAGAGGAAAATCCCTTCTCAGAACTGGCTACAAAGCAGGTTATTCATTAACCCCAACCTAAATCTGGCTGTTCCGTTCCTTTTGCAAGAACACTTTGTTCCCTCTGTTACAAGCTTTGCCGGCCTCGCCACTTGTCTAGCGCATCCAGCTGCTATTTTCTCCAATGTGTGATCAATAAATACCAAGCTTCTGTCTCTTTTGTTCTTGCAAACAACTGGTCATCCCAGATCTCACTGCATCATTTCATCTCTTGCTCTTCCTTCTCGCCGTCTGCCATAAAGCCTGGCAGGAGACTGGAGCCCACCGCAGAGATCTCCAACACAAGTTTGTGCTCTCAGCCTGGAAAGCCCTTCTTCCCAGACCCCTTGCCACCTGTTCAAAACTGCCTTTCTTTTCATATGACTTTGGAAAGAATTAGCCATCTAAATTTGGAGCTGTCACAGTGGCGCATACACATTTCTATTATGTGTGTTTGACTAGCTGGTAATAAATTTATTCACAGACTGAAAAGTTCATTTTTTGGTTTTTGACTGCTCAGCACTGTGTCTGGCATGAAATAAATCTTTGATCAACTGAGCCAAAATGACATGAGAACCACACAACAAGGTTGTATTGGTGTGGTTTGGTTGTGGAATGGAGTCAATTACATAATTGTTAACACGTACTGAGCAGTTATGAAGCGCCAGGCATTATCCTAGGTTCTTATAAATTGGCATATGGTATTGTTATCTGTGCCCACTTGTTGGCCTACTGTTGTAGAAATGGGTGTTAGTATCTCCCTTTTATAACTAAGTTAGTAGAACACAGAAGGTTGTGCCAGTCAACAGCAGATCAAGATTTAAGGTTGGCATTCTGCCTGCAAGGACCAAATTCTTTTTCATTCCTTTTTTTTTTTTTTTTTTGGTACTAGGAATTGAACTCAGGACCTTGTGCTTGCCAGGCAGGTGCTGTGCCACTGAGCTATATCCCCGGCCCAAGGCCTACATTCTTAACCATCAGGGGATACTGATGCAAAAGACTTCTGAGAAGAACCATGAGCAGAGAAGGGTCTAAAGCAAGGTCATGTAAACAAACGCTTGGCTCCTTAGAATGGAAACCTACGAGGTGGGTGCCATCCTCAGCCAGAAAATAGCCACTAAGCCTGATCACACACCTCTTCTGAGTTTGATGCAGCTCATCCGGATTAGCCCCGGAGCTCTGGAAAGTTGTTTCTTGATCACAACATTACTGACATTTGGGACCAGGTAATTCTTTGTTGCAGGGAGCTTGCCCTGTACCTTGTACAATAATTAGCAGCTTTTCTGCCTTCTGCCAATCAGATGCTAGAACTGCTCCTTTTCTCCTCCCTGGTTGTGACAGCCAAAATGTCTTGAAACATCGCTACACGTGAGGCAAAATTGTCCTCCGTGGTGAACCACTAGGACATGTGCAGCCCTGGGCAGACAAGAAGGTCTGGTAGAATACAGAATAACGCTGCTCTCTTTTACCACTGCAGAACACCATAGTCTGCCTGGTCTGGTGGGAAACGCTAACCCACAAGTCCCCTTTCTGGACCACATATATGTTCTGCCTCCTTGGAATATTGGCAGGATAGGAGGTGACATTAAAAATCAGCTGTATTTTATCTACATCCTTGGAGTCTGTATTCCCCATCCCGAGACTCACTCATTTAGAAAAAAATACTGTTTCTAGTTTTGCCTTACAACTAAAAAGCCCTTTATCAGACTAATACACCCTAGGAGCTAAGGAGAGCAATTACAATCACTTCCATTTAAAAGGGCATGAGCATGAGGCTAAGAAAGGGTAAGCAATTTGTCGGAAGTCACAGAGCTGGCTCCTGTTAGATCCCAGGTTCAAGCCCAGACCTTTTATCTCTAATTTTATTATAGCTTCCTACCACCCTTAGGGGAGTAAGCTTTCAAAAGACCAATTAAAGCAGAAAGAAAGCAAAGTTTTTTTTTTTCAACAACCGCATTCTGATGATTAAATCATCTTGAGTAGAGGGGGAGATGTCCAAACATTGAGATCACTTAGAGCGAAAGGGAACACAAAGCTGAATAGAAAACAGGCCTTGAAGATGAGAAATGAGTAAAGATCCTGCCTCTGCCTCCATCTCTAACCCCCACCATTTGGTAAATAATAGATCTAAGCCTTCATGCAGTAAACAAACTCACTAAAAATTTCCAGCTATAGCTGAAGAATCACTGAAAATGTACATATCTTGCATCAGCTTGTGGGTAAACAAAGCACAGTACATATTCACCCTGTCTCTCCACTGATGCCCAAGCAGTCACGATCGAAATTACCTACAACACTGGGACAGCCACTGAGGAAAGTCACACAGCCAGAGAGCGAGAGAGGAAATCGCATTACCTGAACGGTTAGCCATTGACTAAAAAACATTCACTGTATAATATTCATTCCTCCTAATCAGAAAGATCAGATCCAAACATCTGACACCACTGTGATTACAGCAATAACATTTTGTTCCCAGTCACTACCAGTTAAATTGATCTCTATGTCCTCTAGAGAAAACGTTGCTGTCCTGTTGGTTTCTACACTCAGAGCCACCTTTCATAGGATGACAGAATCTGTGCCCCACTGCCTTTAATCTGCATGTCCACGTGGACTCCTCGGGGACCTGTAAAGCCTACTCTGGTATGAAAGTGTTTGATATTGTATCCATTGAACAGATGTTACTGAAACCTATTCTATCCCAGTCCCTGGGTTAGAGATACCAGTGGGCATAGGAAAGGATTCTTGATTCAAGTACGTTACTGTCTTGGTTACTTTTCTCTCGTTGCTGAGACAAAATACCCAACGCCCAAATTGAAGGAAGGAAAGGTTTATTTAGCTTACAGTTTGTGGAGGTTTCAGTCCTTACTTGGCTGGTTCTGAGGCACAATGGCACATGGCAGAAGGCAAACTGTTCACGGCAGCAGAGCACAGCAAAAGCCACAAGCAAAAGGGCAGAATGGCTGCAAGCAGCCTCCTTTTCTCTCCTACATTGCAAACAGCCTACCCCCACCCAGGGGGCGTGTACCTCTCACATAACCTCCATGCCCTCCTCTTCCACAGGCTCAGGATGTTTACAAAGTAAGCACCCTGGCTTCCTCCTGAATCACACAGTTAACCTTTAAAGCTTCCCAAATAAATATAAACAACATCCCACAAGGGTAAGGGCATATCCTGTTTACCCCAAGATTTTCAACTGCTGAGTTACTTAGTTAAACCTCTAGACTCCCAAAGTTGACACAATGTATCAACCATAACAGTTACAAAATTAAGGAAAATAAAAACACACAAAACTATAATTTGAATACTTTAATGCTGAATATGTAAGTCCAAAATGTGATAGCAGCAAGAAGAAATAACCAAAGTGGCCAACCATACCTATAATCTCAGAGGGATTGATGTTTGGGCCGAGCGTTAGAGAAGTTTACCAGGTGGATAAAAGATGGAGAGAGAATCAGAAGTGTTCATAATACTGGGACAGAGCAAGGGAGCAAAAGCTGGAAGCAGCCATCAGTAAAGTGGTGGTACTCAGGCTGAAGTAATGAAATCAGTTATTTTAAGTCCTCACCAGGAAGCTGCTGAAAGATTTTAAAATCTCTGGGAAGCTTCTGCCACTTTCTGGAGCTGCAGTGGCAAATATGTCACTCTCAAAAGCTCACTGAGAAACTAGGGGTGCTGAGAGCAAGTTAACAACACAGGGTTCAGCATACAAACTGAGACATGCAAGGTTTAGGTCACCTTCCTAAAAAACACTTAGGAATCAGGACTAGAAAGATTTAAAAGATTTGCCTGGGATCACATGATTTTGGAAGTACACAGTCTTCCAAAATCATTCCAAGATGTACCAGTGTAATCCCATGCTGACATGTGAAGTTAAGGAAAAGATCAAGAGTAACGAACTGGCAGCTTTCAGGTTGGATAATGATCCTTAAGCACAGCTAACTGAAGACTATTCCAACCTATTCTTTTGCCCAAATAGGCCACGTGAAATAGAAAGGGTGCAAAAAATTGCTTAAAAGCTACAATCTTCCCTTTAATGCAACTCTACAAGGCTCAGAGTTATTGGTCCTTGGACCTTGAAATTGTTCAGCACACTGTGATTTCCGTGGCTAGAAGGAGTGTCAAGAGAAGCAGTCTAAAAGCTCCCCTGATTCTCACCCTACAAAGGCACAGAGCAGCTATGGGAACCATATCCTAGATCCTGCTCTTCCCAACATGGAGAGAAGCTCATCCTGTTTTTCTAGGATAAAATGAGTTTCCAATAATATTCGTGTAAAATATCACCTCTGCTACTACTTACAATAAATTGAACAGCAGTATCCCTACCCTTCAGAATCATCTGTGTTTTTCCCCCATCATAGTCTTTCATTCAAATATTTCACCTCAGATAAATTGCTAAGGGACTTGAATTTTAAATGTCTCAGCTCAAGAAAAAAAACCCTGAAATACATTGTTTCAGAATTTGAACTCCTACCATCTTGTATGGTGACGCTCTGCATCATTTCCAATGTGTTTTTGTTGTTGTTGTTGTTACTTGTTACTGTCTTTGATTGTTTGATCAGTCTTACATTCTTATGTCTGGTGGACTGAGCAACTTCACTGAAGATAACAGTATGTAATGTAGCAACCATTGTTAATTCCTATCATCTTGTTTTGAGGTCATGTATTGTTTTTGTTGTTTTTGTGTTGTTTCGATTTGGTTTCATTGTTGTTTTGTTAGTTTTTTATCTTTAAAATAAAAAAATTGTCATAATCCTGCAAGAATCTACCATAAATAAAGCTATTTATCCCCAGTGGGGCTCCTGCAAAATGCTTCTTTTGTTAATTCATTCATATTCAATAACTGTTCTTCACTAGACACTGTTGTAGGGACAAAAGTTGCAAAGAAGATTAAATCATATTGATAGTCTAGAAATCAAAGTCACTAAATTTCTTCAATATAAGGTCAGATAGCACATGCTTTGGCTTTCTAAGTCATGTGGTATTTGGTACTACTGCTCAATTCTACCACAGTACATAGGCAGCAATAGAAAATTTGGAAAATAAAGGAGTGAACTGTTTCCAAGGAAGCATTTTTTAAAACAGGTAGCTGACTACATTTCTACCTTTAGTGTGTAGGTTTTATTCTGCTGACACTGTAGTTTCCAAAGTATGAATCCTCAAACCGAAATATGAGCATTACCTTGGAACTTGGTGAGAATACAAATTCTTAGGACCTAACCTAGATGTGATCCCCTGTGTCACAAACTCTGGGGCTGGGCACCAGAAGTCTAGGTTTTAGTAAGTCCTCCCAGGTCATTCTGTTGTACACCAAAGCTTCAGAACCACTGGAACATGCATGGACTAATAGGTAGGAACCCCCAACTCAAGTAAAATTAAAGTTTCAAATTCTCACTGGTAATCGTCGCCTTTCAAATGTGCGGCAGCCACAGTGGCTGCTGACTATCATATTCCAAAGATATAGAATATTCAGTGATAGAGAATATGGAGAATGTTTCACGATGTAGAATATCTTATTATGCCAAGCACTACTCTAGATCTCACACGCAGGACAAAAATTTACCAGCTATCGTGGTAAATACGACAGTGTACTAAGGACACATGTCACATGAAGGTGGGGATGCCCAAGTCACAGTGGAGGAAAAGGGTCACTGAAGTTTTAATAAGGATGGGACCTGACGCAGGATCTTGAATGCAGCAAAGGAGTTTACCTGCTAGTGATGTGGACGGGGAGACAGCAGCAGAGGAAGGTAGTGAGAAATAGGAGCCCATAATACACCTTTGCATCGAAAGGCAATGTGCATGGTTCGCTACTGGATGAAACTGTGGTTTCTTCACTATGGCTAAAACGAAGGATACACTGAGAATGGCATGAACAAAGAAAACTACAAAGATAATGCAACCACATCGTGGCCGACCTTGAATAGCTTTATTAGCAGTTTGGGAAGTGACAGGTTTTATAAAGGCTGCTAAGGTCGTATTTCTGAAGACCACTCCACCAAATGCTTCCGCAGACCATGAGAAAGTAGGCTGCCTACCTTTCTTGTCCTAACGTTTCTCTAGTTAATTTGTTTATTTTCAGCTACTCAAAGGGAAAAAGTAGATGAATTAAGCCAAAACGAATTTGTCTTTAAAAAGAGAGCATGTGATTATTTTCACCTTGCCCTCAATGGCCCAGTCTGTCTTAACCTACAATAGAGGTGGGAAGGTTAGGCTTCTGGAACATACATTATCTGGTATCCATCCATTAGTGTCCAAAAAAGCCAATAATCTCCACAATGGTTGTCTCTTTCCAGCACAGGATCTGCTAGCACGGTTACTTTCTGCCAATATCAAAAGGACAAAGGGCAAATGCTACAGGATATGAAGGCTTAGCATTCAGGCACAGAAGCTCTATATATTGTATTCACATAAACCAGGGCTAAAGGGCCACTTCTGGGGCAGAACAGTTACGCAGAAACAGTGGCGGGTCATGGATAATTACCTGGAGGTTTGTAGGAATGGAGAACACACCATGTTGCTGGCCAGAAGGGCCTGGCTTTAAAGGGCGCAATGTCGTGTTTTACTTAAACACAATGTTAACACCTGTAAAGAACCATTTGGAGGAGAAGCACAGATGGGGCTCTAGCATTGATTACCGGCAGGAGGGGAAGGAGAAAGGACGGGGGATATCTTGAAAATGGGCCTTACAATCCATTACAAAGCAAAGGCACTTCAGAAGCTATTGACCTTTACACAACTGCATTGATTCAGCCACAGGATAAAAAAAAAGGCCATGAAGTAAATAAAGTCACCTCCAGGTGCCAGGTTAAAGCATACTGTGAAGGGAAGAAAGGATTTGACCTTCAAAAGCTGATACAGTGTCAGGCCAACACAGCCTAAGCAGGCACTGGGCACCAAGCTCACTCCCAGTTCAGACCCATTATTTCTCCAGATAAAGGGGTGCTAATAAGCAGAGCAAATTCCAAACACCCATTTCACTCTTACCAAGCAGCCACAGTGTGGTCCTCACCAAGTGGGACAAATCTCTGCTCTTCCTCCCACTTCCTGGGCCTTCACTGCCAACCTCACTTTACGCACTCCCGGGTCTCCTTTGTACAGACATGCTGGCAACAGGTAAACCTAATATATTCACCAAACTCTTAGCATTACAACTTGAGGAAAATTGAACAGTCCATTCTCGTACTAAGGAAAAAGAAACTGGTGGGCAGAAAGACATTTTGTCAAAAGACGCAGTTACCTTTTAAAAAAAACAGTTGACATAATAAGAACAGGTGCAGAGATCTGAAAAAAGTGGACAAAGCTCAATTCAGGGAAGAAGTGTGCTCAGCGATACGTGAGGGCCCAAAGAAAAATACGGCAATGTTAATGAACAAGTCCTCTAACAAAAGCAAAACCGTAAATCAAGGCTATACTATTTTCAAAAGTTCCTTTAGAGGTTAATAATAAAAGAGTCATAACAAGGGCAGAGGGCTATAATTTCCCTTCAATACTAATTTTATTATATAAGTTGATTGTAAGACTTCAAATGGCAAATAAGTGAATTACTTTTCAGTGCCACATTCATTTATCTCATCAGCATTACTCAGCTGCTAACATAGCCTTATGCTAGACACCTACCTCACAAATCTGTTTTGAAAATGATCTTTGTCCTCTAGGAACTCACAAAATCCTGAGATAACAGCAATCTGTGCGCCAATAATCACAGAAAAATAAATGTGCCAACCCGAATTTAAGCATGTATTGAATTACGGGCTCATCAGCCCCCTGAATGTAAAACCTACTTGTGGAATAAGCCTGTCTAGTGTGTGATTAGAGGAAGTTCAGACGCTATGAGGATTGTCGGCACCACAGGGCTAAAGAAGTGGTACATTAAAGTACATTTCTTCATTAATCTGTCCTAGAAAGGTTCCTTCTCCGTTGTTCAAACAGAATTTGCAGTGTGAACAGGGAAAAAGGAAACGACATGATGAAGTATAGCTTCACCCCAAAATTTCCACTTTGGAAGTGAGAACACTTGCAAGCACATGGGTTGACATCTGCCATCAAAAAGAAGAATCTTACACTGGAGAGACAGTACAATGTTCATACATGCATGTCTCATTTATTTCACTTATGAGTATGGTCTCTAGTTGTACCCATTTACCTATAAAAGCCATGAATTTATCTTTCTTTATAGCTAATACTCCATTGTACAAAAATACCACATCTTTTTCCTCATTCCTCAGTTGGTAGGAGTTAGGGTTGTTTCCAAGATTTAGCTATGACAAATTGGGCTGCTATAAACATGGGCGCACACACGTCGCTGTGGTATAACATTTTCAGCTCTTCTGGAAAAATACCCAGAAGGGGAACAGCTGAATCCAATGGGACCTCTAATCCTCAATTTTAGAGGAATTTCCACACTTTTTTCTGCAGTGATTATACCAGTATACACTCTCCCCAACAGTGGAGAAGGGTTCCTTTTTCAGTAAATAAACCATTGTTGATTTCCCATCATCTTGTTTTGAAATGCCTTATCATTTTTATTGGGCTTTTTATTCTCTTTAAAATAAGAAAAGAGGAATCTAACTATAGCCGAGGGCAATGAGAACACAGGCCACCTCCTACTCAGACTGCGGTTGTCTACTGGATCACATCCAACTGAATCATGGAGTGGGCTCAGGCAGACAAACTTAAAATCCCTGACAGAGGACCCCACTGAAACAGTCTCCATCTGCCAAAGCTGGAACAACACAGAGTATAACACATAGTACAAAACAAGGATCTGTGCGTCTGCCTCCCTATGTGCATAACCCTAGACTAATGACTGATCTGAAAACAATGTGCAGTGTGAGAACCATTGCTGAGCTCCTACCACCTTGTATGGTGAACCTCTGCATCCTTTCCAATGTTTTATTGATTTATTTTTTGTTTTACTTGTTACTCTTTGACTGTTTGATCAGTCTTAACATTCTTATGTCTAGTGGACTGAGCAACTTTGTTGAAGATAACAGTATGTAATATAGCAACCACTGTAAATTCCTATCATTTTATGTTGAGGTCACGTATTATTTTTGTTGTTTTCCTGTTGTTTCAATTTTGTCTTCATTGTTTTCTCAGTTTTTTAATTTTTAAAATAGTGAAAAAAATAGACAAATTCAAATTGTGGGATATTCTTAAAAATTATCTAACCAGTATTCATTCCAAAGTATCAGTATCATCAAAATCAAAGAACATGTCACAAACAAAGAAAACCTGAGGAGATCTGATAATGAGATACAGCTAGTTTCACGGATGGGGTACGTAACACATAAATGATATTAAGTAAAAGCTGAATAAAAGGTATGAATTTTGGTTAAAGTTAATGTGTCAAAATTGGCTCATTAATTCTAACATATATCCTATGTTAATGCAAGAATTGCTTGGTAAAGAAAACCTCATATTCTGCCCATTATCTTTGCGATTTTCCTCTAAATCTAAAACTGTCATATCACGAACATGATATCCGATCAGTTAGGAGACAGAGAGAGAGAGAAACGTTGGCAGATCACGTAGGACACATTTAACTCTCATGGCCCACTTAGGGCAGATGCCATGTCCTCATCCGAAGAGGAGGAAAGTGAGATGGGTGGGGTAACTCGCCCAAGTCGTGTGGACGACGCGGTCAGGATTCACATGGAGTCAGGATTCAGATCCGAGCAGCGTAGCTTCAGAGACAGTCATCACACTGTCATCACACTGCCTGTGCAGCACAAGTGCTTTCTGGTCTACACCACTTTGTTGCCCTCACCCCAGCCAGACACGACTTCCTTCAGCCCAAGCCTCAGCCGCTGGACTCTGCCAGTGCAGATCTCAGACTTGCTCCTGGCTGGCCGCTTCCTTTGATTTCCTCTTCATAGCCCAGTGCTCCAGCTACTACGTTCATCACATGCCTCAAGGTCAGAAGCCAAACTGGCCCCTTCCCAGCCTCCTTCCTGCTCAATTGCAGGCTTCTCCAATCATTCTGGAGCAAAATTCCTCACCATTGCTTCCTATACCTTGCAGCCAGGCTGAAGGCCTGGGTCATGAACTCATGAGAGCATGAAGCACATGCCAGGGGTGGCCAAGGTTCTGCTTGTGGGCAGGCACAAGGAAGGCCTGGGAGAGACCTAAAATTCTAGGTTGGTCCTAAGAGATGCCAGCCAAGACTTCCATGTAGGATGAGGAGAGAGTGGGCTCCCGATGCCCCTAAAGTCAAGACAATGGGCTGGGTAGGGCAGAAAAGAAGGTCACCCCAGGAGAAAACTTCACGGTCTTTAATAGGAATGCAGCTCTGAATGTAGCAGACAGGCGATAACTGCGATGTGTTCTCCAAATTGGAAAAAACAGAACAAAGCCTGTGAAGATCTGCACCTGGGGTGGTGTCTTAGTTACTTATCTCTCATGGCTGAGACAAAATACCTGATGCCCAGAATGAAGGAAGGAAGGGTTTATTCAGCTCACAGCTTGTAGAGGTTTCAGTCCATACTCAGCTGGCTCCAAGGCAGAGCGGCACAGGGCAGAGGGCAACAGTTCATGGCGGCAAAAAACAGCAAAAGCGGCAAGAGCAAAACGGGAAGAGCAACAGAGAGCAAGTCTCTTTCCCTCCCTCATATTGTTCGCACACTACCCGCTCCAGGGTGGATGTAGCACTCACAGCCATAATCCCAGCACTGGACCATGAATCAATTGAAAAATTTTAGAAGCCTGCCCCATGACTGCGTGAGGATTTGAGGGAACATCCAGACACAAACCATAATAGGTGGTGTAAGAAACAGTATTTTGGACGGGACTGAGAATTCTGCCTACCTTAGTATGGCGGCGATGGAAAAGTCCAGTAGCTACAGTGAAGCTTGACTTGGGTGTGGGCTCCATTCCTTAACATTCGTCTTAATAGGACACAGAATGGAGGTGAGCCTGCGCGCTGCCTGGAAGCCAGCCTCATCAGCAGAGACAAAGCATTGCACCATAAAATGCTGAAGCTCTCAAATCAGATCAAGTTGCTTCCTGTATCTTTTCAATTGTAACGTGAGAGCACTAGCCTTTACTTTGTAAAGTAATTGTGGACACTAAATTGTTTTGTAAATGTCAAACTCTTAGCACGCTAGCTGACACCCAAGAGGGCTCAAGAAATGTTACTTTTCTGTTGTTCAGCTTAGAGCGATGACTACAGTAGTAGAAATAATCCGAAACCAGTCAAACAAGTAATGGTAGCACACTCCTATAATTTCAGTGCTCGCTCTGGTAGGCTGAGGCAGGAAGATCAAAATGTTTGAGTCCCACCTAGGTAAATTAGGGAGACCCTGTCTCAAAATAAAAAATAAAATAAAATGGGCTAAAACGTAGCTTAGTGAAGATCTTGATTTCAATTGCAGGCTAAAATTCAGGAAAGAACAGAGGGAGAGAGGGAGTGAGGGAGGGAGGGGAATCTGGAAGTTGAACCTGAAGACCAACATGGGCTTTCTGAGTATGTGCAGCCGCTCCCTGAAGAACTAATTGGCTGTGCATATATGCCAGGCTCTGGGGACAATGAGCAGACAGTGAGAGGGCATTGAAGAAAGTACACAGAGTACGTTCTAGTGGACACTGGAGAAAGCCCTCTGCACACATGCTCAATACAAAGATGGACACCCACGATCTCCTTTCTAGGAGGGGCCAGTGGCACATCATGTGATTCCCGATGTCAGTTGTTCGGGGTTCACTTCAGCCTCACACGGGTGCTCAGTTTGAGAGCATACTGTTCCCAGGTGGTCTGCACGTGGGTATGGGGGCCAGGTAGAAGGACATGGATCTGGTCACATTTTTCCAACATGGGTTTTTCTGACACAGTATTTATCTCAGATCTGTGTCATGTCAGGATTACAATGCATTCATCTGCTCAATCTTATTTTCACCTCTTACATTGATTTTGATCCCTAATAAATAATTTGTACCCTAAAATCCATGTAACCAACATCTGGTACCAAACATTTGACAAGAAGAAAAGGGCCTGGTCTGTAACACTGTATGGCAAATAAACCTTGGCTGGACTCAGGGTTTCAAGAAGGCTTCACTCTGTAGGACATTCCAAAGTTGATTACATTTTAAGGAAGCAAAACGAGGAGGAACAAGGTTGCCACCTCCGAATTAAACATAGAAAAACCACATGGAATTGGTAAGATTCACCACCTAGGGAAATACACCCAAAAAAATGTCTGCAAATGTGAGACTGAGGAACTCAGGAACGCTGAAAACCCCAATCAAGGTGATTTGGGAGAAATGTCGAAGAGTGACAACTGCAGTGTGATTATAATTTGCTGAGCAGAAGGATGCCTAATCAATGTCATTGTGCCCTGTTTAGAGAAAGCCTGAATAGAAAACAGGGACCAGGAAGCAAAGGCAGAAAGACACTGCAGAAAGGGACAAAGCTCAGAGCTGGCTGCTGAGGGTAGTTTGCTAAGGCTGTTCCTGCTGTTGTTTTCAGTTACCTAAGGCAGAAAAAGGAAGCATTTTTTCCCTGCTTTAAAAATTATCTGGTAGAAGATGTGTTCTTAGTTAAGCTTCATAGCATCTCAGTTTTCAAAAGAGTTCTTCAGCGTGACCCTATTTGGCTTATGTTTAACGTACACAGTTCTAGGCTATATATATATATATATATATATATATATATATATATATATATATATTTCACCTTTTACTATCTACTCCCTGTCACCACTTTGATTTTGAGGAAGATGAAACTGAAAATCCTAAAGTCTGAATGACATATACAACATTAGCTGGTATTCAAAGCACGGAGATTTGCATCCTCATTTTTGGTTCTCTGGGGACTGGGGATCATAACTGTAAATTCATCCCTTCCCCAACTCACCTGAGAATTCCTAGCCCATCTGAAAACTGTGGAAGAGAATAGGAAGCTTGGGTAGAGTGGAGGGGGGTTAGCAAGCTCTAACCACATTTGATGTAAAAGAAAAGCAACAGATAATAAAATTGCATAGAAGATAGCAAGATGTGCACATCATTAGATGCAAAATAGAATCACGCAAGAAATTTCATAAGAAATTTACACATGAAAAATAAGAAAAGGAGAGCAGACTGCTGTTTTTCATCACAAAACACATAACACTATTTTACATTAAAATATATGAATGCTCAAAAAAAAATATGTGAATATTTTATTTTGGTAAAAGTAGTTTGAAATACAATGTTATACTTAGAGGAAAAAATATTTGTCTAGCACACTTGGAAAGATATGTAGGCAATGCATGCCTGTAAAGTCTTTATATGACTATTCCCGGATTAAATCAGAATAGCATGCAGCCACATTCCGGAGGATGGAGAGAGGGTGAGGAGGGTGATGCGATCCATACAGGGAGGAAATGTGGATTCTCTTCATAGAGCTTGGACTTCCTGGAGATGCGCCACACAAGGCCCACTGCTATTAAAACATTTCCCTGAGCACAGGTTCTTTAAGAAGGCTCTGATCATTTTTCCTTTCCTGCAAAGTAAGAATATCCTAGTCTGTCTGAGACAAACATTACTGTAAATTATTGATTCAATATTCTCAGATATCATATATGATTCAGCTCTATGAGCACATCAAATATAGCTCAGTCCTTAAGAGCTAGAGCTCTTCTCAGCAAACTAGCACAAGACACAGACCCTGGATGGTACAGATTTTCACCAAGGGCAATGCCACCTTGCGTGTAGTCTCTTAATCATGTACCCTGCTATGTGTGGCTGCATTGCAAGCCACATGAGACATGGAGTGGGATCAGCATTCAGGATTTTATCTCACTCTTCTCACTGCAGTGAGCACAGGCAATGTGTCTTTCTCATCTTCGTATCCTTGGCACTTTGCAGGACACCCACACAATGAGGCTGCTTACAAATTGATATGAGATCACTGTGGGGACCAATTCAAGGAGAATACCCTGGAAATGGTGTTCTAGCAACTTTGCAGGAGGCAGCAGTGAGACAGAGATGACTGTCACTGGGTCCGTCACAAGCAGGTATGATGATGGCAACAGTATATTCATGCGCATGAGTTTATTGTCTTACTAACAAATACAGGCCCAGAGGCAGTAAAGTGATTTAACCACCCAGCCCTATCAACCTAACTGCCATATCCACCAGTTCATCAGCAGGCTTCTGTTGATGTACTTTTAATGATCTTCTGAACTTCCATAGAATCTATAGTAATTTCACCCTTTTCGTTCCTTATTGCATGAATTTGAGTTCTTTCCTTTCTTTTTTTGGTAAGCTCAGCTAGGGGTTTATCAATTTTATCTATTCTTTCAAAGAACCAACTCTTTGAATAATTTAATTTTTGTAGGATTCTCTTCATCTCAATTGCATTAATTTCATCCCTGATCTTTATAATCCCCTCCCTTCTTTGGGCTTTGGGCTTGACTTGTTCTTTCTCTAAAAGTTTGAGGTGCAACATTAGGCTACTTATTTGTTCTCTTTCTGTTTTCCTTATGTGTGAGTTCACTGCTGTAAACTTCCCTCTGAGGACTGCTTTCATTGCATCCCACAGATTCCAGTAAATTATATCTATATTTTTTTTTGTTTGTAGGTATTTTTTAATTTTTTCTTTAATTTTTTCTGTGACCCATTGGTTGTTCAGGAGATTGTTGTTTAATTTCCAAGTGTTTATGGACTTTTTGGAGTTCCTTTTGTCATTAATTTCCAATTTCATTGCACTGTGGTCAGATAATATGCACAAGATAACTTCAAGGGGCTGGGGGTATAGCTCAGTGGCATAAGCACTTGCCTGGCAAGCGCAAGGTTCTGAGTTTGATTCCTGGTACCGGAAAAAAAAAAAAAAAAGATAATTTCAATTCTTTTGCATTTAGGTAGGTATTCTCTATGAACTAGAATGTGGTCTGTTTTAGAGAAAGTCCCACGTGCAGCTGAGGAAAATGTGTATTCTGATGTGGGTGGAACACTCTGTACACATCTACTAAGTCCATTTGTTCACAGCATTGGTTCAGATCTGCTATTTCTTTGCTAATTTTTGTCCAGTTAACCTATCTCTTTGTGTCAAAGGGATGTTGAGGTCCCCTATTACAATAGTGTTATTAATTATATGGGTTTTCATGTCTGTTAAGATTTGTCTTACGTAGTTTGGTGCTCCAATATTTGGTGCATACATGTTTAGGATTGTTATCTTATCCTCTTGCAGTTTTCACCTAACAAATATGTAGTGACTTTCTTTATCTCTTTCAATTGTTCTTGGTTTGAAGTTTACATGCTCTGCAAATATAATAGCTACTCCTGCTTTTTTCTGGGTTCCTGTTGCAAGGAGGATTGTTTTCCATCCTTTGACTTTCAGTCTATGGATTTCCTTTTGAGTAAAATGTGTTTCCTGTATACAGCATTATCATTGGATTTTGTTTCTTAATCCATTCTGCCAGTCTATTTCTTTTGACTGGTGAATTGAGGCCATTTACATTTATGGTTATAAATTTATGGATATGTGTTGGCTTATCACTGTCATGTTATTTACTTCTGTTGGTTTCTTACTTTTTCTACCTGTTTAATTGCTTGCTCTTCTTGAGGGTTCCTTTCTATTGTTGTTCTTGAAATTGCCATCATTTTCTTCTCTGTCTAGAAAGTCTTTTAGTACTTTTTGTAAGGATGGTTTGGCACTCATGAAGTGCTTCAGTTGCTCTTTGTTGTGGAAGTATTTTATTTCTCCATTCAACTTCAAGGATAATTTGGCAGGATACAACAATCTTGGTTGGAAGCTGTTTTGTCTCAGGACCTGTAATATTTTGCTCCAACCTCTTCTCAATTGGGTGATTTGTGTTGAGAAATCTAACGTGATTCTGATGGGCTTTCCTGTATAGGTGATCTGTTTCTTTTCTGTAGCAGCTTTTAATATTCTGTTCTTTTGCTGGAGATCTGGGATCTTGATTATTATATATCTGGGTGTAGTTTTCTTATGGGTATGACTAGTAGGAGTTCTACAAGTCTCATGAATCTGTATCTCAATTCCTGTTTCCATGCTTGGGAAATTTTCTGCTATCATTTCTGCAAATATTGTTTTATGTCATTTGTCTCACCCCCTGCTGTTCCATTGACTCCTATTAGTCTGACATTATTTCTCTTTGCCCCGTCTTGCAGCTGTTGAATTGATTTTTCCTGGATTCTTGCTGATTTAAGAGATCTTTCCTTTCATGATCACTACCTGCTATGCTGTCTCCAAGATCTGAAATTCTATCTTCAGCTTCATTCAAGTGGTTTTGCAAGCTTTCAACGGAAGTTTTGATTTCCTGGAAATCTCTTTGAGTCTGTTTCATGCATTCTATTTCATTCCTATATTGCTTATGTAATTTTTCCATTTCTTGCCTATGTTCATCTATTTTTTTATCTGTGTGGAGCATTTCTTTCATTACTATTGTCATTTTATTTCTTGCCTGAGAGATTATTTCTGATCTGATCTCTTCTATGGCTTGATGGAGTTGTTTCTTGCTTCCACTGCAATCATTTCAGCAATTTCATGTGTGTGTTTACCAAGTTCTCCCATGTCAATGTCTCTTGGACTTGTTCAGAATGGGGTGGAGTTTTGAGATTGCATTTTAGTCCTTGGTCTTATCATGTTTGATGCCAGGAGCAGAACGCTCAGTCTCCCTCTTCTCTGCAAGTTCAGCAAAGGTTGCTAGTGTCCTTAGCTTTCCTGCTGGTCAGGCCTGCCCCTCAGTGTCTGCTGAGATATGCTGCTTAGTCTGGGGTCTTCTGGTAGTTGGTGAAATGTACCTATTTCTCCCAGGTCTCAGACACGAATTGTGATGTCAGTTGATGGCAGAACATCTGATCCAGCAACCCCTCATAGTTCAGGGCACATATATGACCCCGAATCTGGTTGCACTGGTGGTGCCATCTAGGACCAGTGGTCCTGTGACCAAGGTAGTTTAGGGTATAGGCAAAGCCCAGACACAAATTACAGGATCAACAGTTTGTGGACCACCTGATCCTGTGTCTCCAGTCAGTTCAGGATGCACACAGGATCCAGACGCGGGCCACAGCAACAGCGATCACAGACTCGCTATGTCTGTGACCTCCAGGAGGTCAGGGCACAAGTGACACCCAGACCCAAACCACAGTGCCAGCAATTGTGGAGTGCCCACTCCAGTACCTCACTCAGTGCTGGGCATGTTCAGGGAGGGCCCATGTTCACACCCCAGTGAGAGCAGTTCTCAGACTTTCTGAGTGAGGATCTCCTGTCTGCACCAGGCACACAAAGGCAGAGACTTAGACTGTAATGGTAGAAGGGTTGTGGGTCACCCGCTCTGCCCCAGGAAGTAGATGAGAAATACCTGGTTCTCTCAGCAGTGTTCAGCTGGGCAACATGCTGTCAGGGGGTTGAGGCCCACCTGATTCTGCACCTCCAGTCAGTTCAGCCCACGCACAGGAGCCAGGTGTGGGCTGCACCAACAGCAAGCACAAACTGCCTCTGTCTGGAGGTCAGGGTGCAAGTGAAGCCCAGATCTGAACTGTGGTGCCAGAAGCTTGTGGAGCATCCACTCTAGCACCAGATTCAGAACTGGGCACAGATGATGTACTTTTAAAACAATAATTTTAAGAACTTCCTCTTCCCTCAGTGTTAAAGCCTACTGTTTGTCTCCTGTGTTCAAATTTAGTAAGTTAACAGAAGAGCTGGCACTGTAATAAAAAAGACAGTCATCAGTGTCATGCACACCATGGGGACCTCTGGAGTCTGCCACTCATTCTGGCCTAGGCTACCCATGAGGGTGTGAGTGAGTATTCTAAGAAGTTCACTTTTCCTTATGAATATTCTCCTTCCCCATGTTGCTACTCATAGATTTCCTCATTAATAGTTCTTCGTCCACATTTTTCATTCAATTACCCAACAAATTTTTGTTTCAGTATCTACTATGTATCAGATACTATGCATCTGCAAATTACTACAATACCACCCCAATTCCAACATAGATCCAAAGTACCACAAAGGAATCTAAAACATTCAGACATTAAGAAAATTTTCTGAGGGCCACTTACTCAGGCTCCCTTCTGTCCCTCTCTTGGACAAAAGCTTTCTTTCCCTTAATAAACATATTTTCCTCTAAACCTCCATTGTTCCTAAAATTCATTCTTTCATTTTAGAGAACATGAATTAGTCCCAAATATCGTTCAGGTTGGGAGTTTTTCCCCTATATCATTTTGGAGGTCCCCACTGAAATCATTGGACAGAGACATGGGAAATTCACAGTGCAAGTCTCTTACTTCCTTAAAGTGCATCATTTTGCACATGTGTGTGGCCTACTTACCCGCTACAGCTAAAACGGAACATAGAGGGAAGTATTAATTATGATGATATTTTACAACTAGAAAGATAATGTAAAAAAGAAGGAAAATGGTCAGAAATGCCTGTTATGGCATTATGTTTAGATTTTCTTTGCATTAAAAAACAGTCCTTACTTAGTTTAAAAATGTAGACATGAGCTACAAGAAAACCAGACACCTCAGCCTCTTAAGGCATCCACTATCCCAGAGCCTGAGACTGCTCCTCCCCAGTCTTTGGAGCCTAAGAACAAGACAGCTTTAATCAAAGCCTTACCCACCATTACTGAATCTAAGGTTTTCCCTACTTACCCTTCTAGGCTAGAGGATGGGGTTGTGATCCAGACCTCTACAGGGCTATACACATCCTTAGCTGAGTTTACACAAGCTCCTCAAGGACAATTTCCAGTCTCTCTTTGCTTTTGAAAATCCTCATAACCAGGCTTCTCAACTGACATGGACAGTGCTTCCCAAAGGGTTCATGGATAGTCCACACCTTTTGGGGCAAGTGCTTTCTCATGACTTGGCATGCTTTGAGTTTTCCCAGGTCAAAATCTTACAGTATGCAGATGACATTCTTTTATGTGCCCCCTCAGAAGAGCTCTGTAGCCAAGGCATTATGCTTTGCTAAAGTTTCTAGCAAACAGGGATTGTAAGGTCTCTAAATCTAACACACAACTTTGCAGTCTTGAGGGAAAATATTTAGACCTCATCATATCCAAGGAAACCAAAAGGCTAGAAAAAGAAAATTAAACCAATTATTTCCTTTCCACAGCCCAAGACCCTAAAACAGCTAAGTGGGTTCCTAGGAATTACAGGCTTTTGTACCCTTTGGATACAAGGATATGAGGAGATTGCAAGACCCCTCTATATAAAAGATGCCCAAGAGACAAATGCCCATATTCCCAAACTGCATTCCAGAAGTTGAAACCAGCTGTCCTAAATGCCCCAGCCCTAAGCCTCCCCACAGGACACCATTTCAATTTATGTCAATGAGAGGCAAGGTATGACTTTGTGAGTACTTATACAGGATCAGGAACCCATTCAACAGCCTGTAGGGTGTCTGTGTCATGAACTAGACATTGTAGCAAAAGGATGGTCTTCTTCCCTTACAGCTATGGCAGCTGCAGCTCTCTTGGTGCCAGAGGCATCCAAGCTGACTTTAGGTAAAGATCTCACTGTACACAGCCTCACAGTGTGGTAGGACTTCTTTCTCCCAAAGGGAGCCTCTGGCTATGAGAGAGCCGACTTCTTAAATTCCAGGCTCCACTTCTAGAAGGATCAGCCACCCAAGTAAAAACATATTTCTCATATTTCTCCTTAAACCCTACTACTTTTTGTCAAAAGAGGAAGAAATTGAGGCTTACAGACATGACTTTAAGCAGATTTAAAGCTATATGCCCACCCAAGATGAAAATGCCTGGTGTTAATGGAGGGCCTTTAGATAAACCCTCTGGAGAGTATCTCTGACTGCTGATCAAGAACTACGACACCTTTGAGCCTGAAGAAGCCAGAGCAGTGGTCACCTGTTATTCCCTCATAGCAGTTCAGGTTACTTCTTCAGAGGGGGTAATGTTATAGGCAGCTGAGTTAGATAGAAATGTTATAGGCAGTCAGACAGGGCCAGGCCCTCGAAAGAGCCAGTATGGAAGACAAGATACATTGCAAATGGAGACTATTTACTGTGGACCAAACCTCAAGACAAAAGACTAAACAAATGCATTCACATACCTCTCTAGGGATGGACATCAGGGATTGATATTCTAAATAGAGAGCATCAAATTGAAGAGTCACTGACCCAATCCCTTACAGGAAGAACCCCTGCTCTGTATTCATGCCTGCTTGTAAGGTGACTTGCTTTTCCCTTTGATCCCGATTTAATCAATTTTACCTGAAAAATTATTAGAGGCTGACCATAGTTTTTTCCACTTTATGCCCACCTTGCGATTTCCCATTTTTCCCCCTCCTTTCCCCCCACCTTCCCCTCCTCACCCCATGGTTTTGCTCTATAAAATCCCTATGAAAGACAGGGTCCTGGGCAACCCACTCGGGCCCCCTTCTGTCCTTCTCTTGAACAGAAGCTTTCTTTCCAGACAAAATAACAGGGTATTTGAATCAACTCTGGAATATTTACTGAATCTTTCTACTAAATAATTAGCATTCACCTAGCCTTTGTGATAGAAGGACTTTCATTATGCACCTCCTATTCTCATCAGTACTTCCAGTGAAGTATATAGTACACAAGCCTGCACCACAAACAATAACCAAGCAATGTAAGAAATTCCCAAATGTGTGACCCAGGCTCTAACTGTCTGGGGATTCAGAGCTCCAGTTACTGTAGGAGTAGAGACAAGGCAGGTGGGAGCAGTGTAGATAGCAGATGATGAGTTCAACCTTTTCCAAAGAGCTTCAGCAAATTACTTCCCTTCTCTGAGTATCTGCTTCCCCCACTGCACAGTGAGAGAGCCGATCTGGAAAGCCACCTCCAGCTCTGAACTCTGGTACAGCACCAGGACAGGCGAAGGCTTCAGCTGGAACTACTACCTTCACTAGGGTTTTTACAAAGACACACATGGCTATTTCCATTAATATTTGCATTTCCAACTACCTATGTGAAACATTATAAAAATCACCTTAGACTGTAAGCCATGCCTTACTAATAGTTCCAGCACTCTGCTTGTTTTTAAGTGAGCTTCTAGACCCTATTACCACCATTCTTTAATTTGGGAATTAGAAGATGTGCTAAAATTGCTCACTGTTGAATCATAATTGCACAGCACCTTCAATTGTAAATGACTGTTAATGCATACTCACCCGTCCCCCGCAAACACAGCACACAGTCACCAAGAGGACAGACTCTAGAGGCCTTGCTTCTAAAGGCACAGAAATATTCAGGAGGGAAAAGAGAATATCAAGAAGGCTGGCAGGGGTATAAAACAGACTTGCAGAAATCTCCAAACGAGACTTTCAGTAGTTTCGGCAGACAGCAACCTCAGGCCAGCAATAACTTTCATCCCTATTGTTCCTGGAGTTTCTCACCCTGCACCTGATACATGCACAGTGGCTGTGATGTCCCCGCCCTACCAATATGTCACATGCCATTATGTCTGCTGGGGAGAATATGTCAGTAAGAACTGACATTTGTAAAATTCTTAATGGTTCTAGTAGTTTTAGAAATGTCACCTCCCACCTAGCTTTGAAAACAATGTATAGAACCAGACGATAAGAGGACAAGGGAAAGATGCTATGAGCAGCTAGTAGTGCCTGTTATTTTATTTACCTGATTACACACAACTAATAGGCATCATGCTAACAGATATCTTGGTTAAGGCATCCTGGTTAGGGCACCCTGGTTAAGGCACCCTGGTTAGAGGATGGAGCGCTCCATGCAGGTTACCAAAGAGCCCATGTTCTGAAGAATAATTCAGGGTCAGCCTACCTTCACTTACCATTGTTACATGTGAATCTATCTCCTTATACACTATCCATGGGCAGATACCCAGAACATGGTCACTCAGACCTTAATTTTGTGCTTTGCTTTCTCAGTGATCACACATTCAGGGGCTGCTAGAGGTGATAACGCAGCTCAAAAGCCAAGGAATTGAATGCGGCTCAACCTACCCATCCACCTCCCTGTGAAGCTGTCAGAAACAGTTACAGGTGAAAGTCACATACCACATTGGCCAGAACTCCAGTATCACATAAATGAGATGTAGTTGGTGGCTTCAACTCTAAGAGAAGCAGAGACCATATCGCTCTTCAGTTGGTTGCAAAAAGAGAGCACATTACAGAGAGCCTAAAAACACTAATGGGAGGGGAAAGACCAAGGAGAAATTTAGAGAAATGGGCCAGGACTTTCTCCACACCTGGTATGCCCCACAGAGAATGGAGAGACTTTCTGGAGAGACCACAGTGAGGGAGTAGAAAGGCTTCTGAGCAGCTACACGTGTCAACACTTTGATCTTAAGAGATCCCAGGGAAAGCATTTGACCAAAAGAAAATTTTATGTGTGCACTGGGAAGACAGGAAACAGCTCACACCCCTACATGGCACTTTTCTAGATGCTAAATGAGTATTTTTATTCATTTATCCCAAGTCCATAAAGTGGTACAGTTATATCAGTTTTATAAATGAGACCTTGACTCAGAGTGATACAGAGACTCTAGTAATGGCTCAGATCAGATTTAAGCACTTCAACCCAAGCCTCCCTTTTGTCTAGCTTGTTATACTAGCCACACGAGAGAGGTGCCTAACATTATGAAAAACTTGGCCAAGAACGGACCCACCATGGTGACACTCTGGTTTGTGTCTCTAAATCACTCATCATGGGGAAGTTTGCCTTTGCAAATTAAAGTCATTTGAACTGTGATGATTCAAACAAGGGTGCACAGACAATATTAAAAATGAAATGCCATTTTGAGTTAATGAGACATCCGAAAGCTTTTCACCTCGGGGCTGCAAAACTATGTCATTAATGCTGAAGCTCATAAACACCATCTTTATCAAGAAGAGAAGAAGTTGGAAATATATGCTACTCATTTATAAAGACAAGGGCCACCAGACAGCAAAATGCCAGTGATCAAGCAACAGTAGTCCTGTGCTGGGAGGTAGGCTCCAAATGCCACTACTCAACTGACCGAGCAATGCTCCCTTCCAGAGGACTCTGCGAGAGTCCAGGTCACCAGGGACATGGTGGAAATGAAGCCTGGAACACAAGCACAGTCATTCTGCTGGGAGACCTTTATCCCCCAGCATCAACCTCTAGATCCAAAGAGGAGAAAATTGTGATGTAACCCAATTTGTAAACATGAAAAAAATGTAGGTGTACATAATAAACTGAATATATTCATTTTAAATGGCTTAAATAGGAAGTAGCAATAAACCACCTTCTGAATCTTGTGGGAAATCCACATATAGGTACTTTAACCACACCTGAATATAAGTAAATTCTTACATAGTGAAATACAAGTTTCTAAGAATAACATGACCACAGAGTTATTATTCTGAATAGAACCCCTCAGTTTTCTGGGCTGTAGCTGAAGCAAATATGAGAAATTAGATTTGGTATCTTCTGATTCCAAGACATGCCCTAGATGGATATGGTTTTAATTAAATTTCTGATATGAGCTTGTTTTCTCATCATTTGCTTCCAAAGGGCAGATGCAGGAAAAAAATTAACTACTTGAGGTATTAGATAGAGACAGGATTTGAGGTCTAGCAGGCTGCTTCCTCTTCAAAACTGTAGATATATATGTCTTACAAATTATAGCCAATGTTTTCTTTTTGACATCAAAGATTGTTTACTATATCATGTGTTGCTACTATGATTTTATTTTTAATAGGCACAAAAATAAAAACTAGTGCTTTAGCTTAACATCTTAGCAGTACACATAAAAATATCTTAGCATAATAGAAAAGATTTACTTTTTACTCTTATTTTTGTCATTGAACCATAGTCCTATGGAAATTATCAAACCAATGCAGTCTGCTATGGTTTGAAGGTGTCCCCAAAAATTCATGTGTGGAAAATTTGATCAACAATGCAATAGTGTTAGGAGATAGGGATTGACACAAGGTTATCAGGTAATGAAGGCTGTACTCTCATGGATGGATGAATATCACTAGCATGAGAACACATTAGTAATCATGAAGGTAGATTTGTAAACAGTCCATTCCTACCTGCCTTGCCCTCTCCTCCCATGAGAAGATGCAGTAGGAGGGCTCTCACCAGACCCTGCTATCTGGAGTTCCAAGCCTACAGAACCATAAGCCAAAGATATTTTTCTTTATAAACTAAACAGTCTGTGGTACTATGCTACAGCAACACAAAGTAGACTAAGACATCCCCATGCTTGTTTTTTGAAAAGCTCCATGTAGAGAGCAGGATGTGGCAGTTTAGAGCCAGAATTTCTGGTGGGATCTCAATTCTTCATGAAGTAAAACTAAATAACAATGGCCCTCTGATTCTATGATCATGTGTTAAAAATGAGAAAATAATGCCTCCTTCATGAAGTTGCTATTAGAATCACATAGGCGAACAAACAAAAACACTTTGTAATTAAAGAGTTTATAATAATCACAACATATGGTGTCATGTAAGCTTAACCCAATCCATCAAAATGCATAGACCTGATTATCCACAATTTCAGTTAGCATAATTTGAACACTTCTACACATCAGTACCTGCAACAGGCCTCAGGGATATAGAGATGAATACAGCTAGAAAGAAAGACATAAAAATAAATAACTAGGAAAGTGTCACAAGTATGACAGTAGGCAACATAAATGGGAAGACAATCCACTCTTCGAGTGAGATCAAAGAGTGCCAGAAACAGATGTATAAAAGTCTTCTAGGTAGAGAAAATGAGGATGAAACTCAACAAAGGGAACAGCAAAGAAATATGTGTGAGGCCTCTACTTTGCTCACACTGAATACCCTACAACTATCCCGGTGACTACTTGTCTGTGTATTGCATTTAAATGTGTCTCTGCATTAAGAATTTGAGCCTACCAAGTTTAGCGAGCCCTAACTTTGAAACTTTACAAAAAATGCAAACAGTAACCTGGCATTCATCTGGCACTAGCCTCACAGTGAGAAGTTGAGAGTCTGAAATTCTTAGAGGTGAGGATACAGGATCCAAACCCATCATGGAGTTTACCTGCTGGTCAAATCTCTTCCAGCAGTTCTTGGCACAAGGTCTCTGTACCAATACAAGGCAGAAAAAGACAGTGTGGAAAAGGAGCTGGAGACCCAGCTCTCCAGATCCTTGGGCAAATCATTTCTTCTCCTCTTGCTTGGGTCTCTGAGCTGTAGAGACTTTTAGTTGGATGATTTGTAGTGTTCTTGAGAGGAACACTAGAACTGTCCAGGGTGTCTCATGGCAAGACTAATGTGACTCCACAGAAAAACGGCATTTTGGTGATCACTGCATTGTTGAAACTCTTTGGGATGGTCCCTTGCATAGCATCATCTTCACACAGGCATAGCTGGATCACCAAATATGATCCTACACTGACAGAACCAGAGATTTGCAAAAAGCTAAACAGAAGAAAGCACACATTATTTTCTGGAAAAGACTGTTATATATTTACAGATATGATTCATACAAAAATCTAAAGATTGTGCACCTAAATGAGGGACAATGCCTCATTACTTATGGCTTTATCTCCCAATTTATTCCAGCACAGAGCCAACAACACAGGAGATGCTCTGCAAATGTATATTCAAGAGCATAGGCAGAAGAATTTTGAGACATTAGAAGGAGTTTCTAGCATTCAAGGTTATTCTCAGAATTAACAAAGGATGCAGAAGAGCATACATGGAAAGCACATTGACCAGAGGCTGTGTGTGAGAACTGTAAGTAGAAATAGGCTGGTGGAGGAAAATGAAGGACATTCTACCTCACCAAGGTGACTTGCTAGAGGAGGAAAATTTTTCAGTGGCCATCTGTAGTGAAGCAGTCCCAAGGCAATAGCACCTTCTGCCACAGGATTTGGATGAGCAGGGGAGTGTGCTGTGTGTGCGGAGGTGAGGATATAGAGGAGGTTCAGCACCAAAATATACATCACCCTGGCTCTATGACACCCCATGACTAAGATTCAAGTTTCCTACTAAATGAGAATGGAATACACTATCCATGCAAGCAGGAGGACTCCAATTCAGCCACCCTGGCCCACCTCCACATTTTCCATTCATTGCAGTAGGTATAGGTGGCCAAAGACAGGATGGCCAAAATGCCTAGGTGCCTGCAGTCACTTTCCTTATGGTCATCCATTAACATAGGCAATTATAGACTATTCTTTCTCAGCTTCCACATTTTTCTTGACTAAAGCCTTCTATGACCCAGATAAGATTCTCCTCTGAAATGATAGTTGCAGAGATACTAAAATGATTGGGAAATATATGAAGGACCAGTTTGCTATTCCTAGTTACCCAGGAATATGCATCGCTCAGATCTCACTTCAGGGAAGAACTTGCTCAGCTATGAATAGCAGCTCACTGACAATCTCCATCTGCATGACCTTAGAACTCAATCCAGCCACCTTATAGCTGAGGCCTTAACATCCCTCTCAGGCATCACTAGCCAGTGAGTTAAGAGCAGGAGTGCTAAGGCTGAGCTTTTTGGCTCCAAGTGAGACTTCTACACAAGACACTCTTTATTCAGGAGTTCCCTGCTCATTGACCAAAACTTTATCAGGTCTGTATACACTTGTCAAATCCTGCTTCTTTCACCTTCATTTTCCACAGGAGCCCTCCATTCCCCAGTAAACCCTTTGCCCTCCTTACTCTGTCTCAGCATTTGCTCCCTAGGAACCCAAGTGGAAAACCAGGGATGTGTGGGACACAACTGCAGGGAGGGACAAGTGCTTCTCATGGGAGCCCCTTACCCCTCTGCCCGGGACTGCTTCCATCAGCTCTGACTTCATATTTTCAATGTGTCAGCCAGATCAGGCCACTGTGTCCTGTCTCTTACCACTCTATCCTTTGTGTAGCAAGGAGTGGGTAGTCAAGAGTTCTAACCAAATAATAATAATAATAATAATAATAATAATAAGGTAGGAAGAAACTTGGGTCATTAACATGCCTATCGTCTTGATGGCTTTGAGGAGTTCATTGATATACACTTATCCCCAAAACATGGACAGCTTTTTACACCTCAGTCATATCTTACTTTAGGAGAGTTCTTAGGAATTTCTGTGTAGGCCCTGCTTAAGTGGCCCAGCACCCCACTGTGGAATGAGGGCATTATCCCCTTCTGTTCTGTTCAACATACATGGGCTTCCACCCATGGGTCTGACATAATCTGTTTTAACTGCCACATAAACAGCAAGTAACCCTGGAAATAATGGCTATCAAGAGCCTCACCTTCCGCCGTAGCTGGAACAAATCCATTTTTCTGATCTCTATGAACCCTGGCCAAAGGTAACTCAGCTGGGATGAGTTGGACTCATTACTTTTCTCTCTCTCACATGGTGGATTCATCTTCAGAAAAATAACAAGATTTTGAATGTTACTAAGAACTAGATGTCTTCTCTAGGTTTTCTTTTTGCCATTTTTTAGTTCTTCTTCCTTTTTAGTGTTTATTTCCGTAAGTGCTATGAGAAAGGGTGTTAGGAGTCTACTTCTGTCTTCAGGAGATTCGCGTTGAATGTCAACAGTCACCAGCGGTTTTGAAATTCTCACTTTGGGCCACAGAAAGCATGGCTGTGATAACTAGACCTTTCAAGGCTGTATTCTTAGTAGATTACACACAAGCATTGTACAATGACCTTGAACCTCACAATCCCTCAGTGACAGAGGAAAATGGGGTAAAGTTCTTACTCAAGGTCAAATGACAGTGACGAATGTCAGAATGTCAGCTGATTATAAAGGTCCCCCAAGGTCAGAGCTACATCTTTCACTGCAACTTAGTCAATCACTGCCAACACCTTTTGTCCAGCTTCATTTATTTGCCCTTCAGGGACCTAAGGGACATCATTCATCAACACTGTAATTTAAACACCCCACTTTCACACACGCTCAGAACCTTCACATGACCTTTCAAGTGATCAGATGCAATTAGCAGACATGCTCTGGAGTATCGAAGTCCTTTACAGAGCAGGTAAGAGATTAGAGCTAAAACTTTGATACCATAATGAACAAAAGAACAACAGAAGTTACCTTACTTAAGACTCAGACACAATTCTAGTGAAAACAGATTAAAACTCAAAAATACCATGCCCTTTAAAGTTGGGACTCAGAGAAAAAAAAACTAAAGTGAAAGTGGGGCGCTTAAGGGGGTTTCAAAGGTTTTTAAAGTAATTTTTCAGAAAAATAGTATTTGGAAAATGTATGTCGAAGAGTAATGTGATTCTTTATTTGTTTTTTTTGTTTGTTTTTTTTTTTTTTGGCGGTACTGGGGATTGAACTCAGGACCCTGCACTTGCTAGGCAGGCACTTATTCCACTGAGCTATATCCCCAGCCCCCACTGAGTTATATCCCCAGCCCCTGATTCTTTAAAAAGTTATCTGTTTGTAATGTTATCATTATTTTTGGACTTCTACTGTTAGTAACTTAAACACTAGAGGCAGGGGTGTGAATTTTTTGGGGGTGAATTCCATGTATGTTCCTCAGCTTCCTTTCAGTGCTTCCCACTCTGGCCCTGAAAATTAAAATAGCACACAAACAAAAAAATTCAAGCTGGCACATGCATTTTTAGTATGGAAACTTTAGAGAACCACTTGACTCGGGCCACAGGTACGTCCCAACAAAAATGTCATACATTAGCTAGGGCATAGCCAGGATCCCAAAAACTACCATGCTGAACAAAAGGTGGGGAAAGACTGAAATTAAGATGACAGGGGTCCCCAAATTCTAGACAAGAGCCCACAAAGATGGCAAAGAAGACAAACACAGAAGTACGGAGCTGGTGGGTAGGTTGCCTTTTCCTAAGTACAGTACTCTGTCATGACAGCATTTCTGCCAGTCTTGCAGGCACAGTCCCCTAACCCTGACATTTGACACCCATCATTGTCTTACAGTGTAAAATATTCTAAAAGTGGATGCCGTGATTCTTTGCAAATCTGACTCTGGCCTAATGTATGAGGGGAGTTTCATTTAATTTGATCTATTGCATCACATTTGTTACTTGCCAAGAGATGGGGCTTTCATTGAAAATATATATTTCATTTTAAAGAAAGCTGATATCCATAGTGGTTGTGCCAGTCTACACCCAGCAACAGTGGAGAAGTTTCCTTATTTCCCACAGCCTGGCCAGCATTTGTCGTTGCTTGATTTCTTGATGATAGCCATTCTTTCTGGGGTGAGACAGAATCTCAGATTTGTTTTCATTTATATCTCTTGAAGGACCAGTGATGTTGACCTTTTTTCATATATTTATTTGCCATTTCTACTTCTTCACCTGAGAAGTGCTTGTTCATGCCAGATGCCCATTTTTGGATTTGGTCTTTAAACTGGGGTGTGGGGGAGCTGTTTTTATATTCTAGATACTAGTCCTTTGAGGAATAGCTGGCAACTTTTTTTCCACTCTGTGGATTCTCTCTTCACTCTGTTGGTAATTTCTTTTGTTGTCCAAAAATTTTTTCATAAGATGAGATCCCACTTATGGATTATCTATAGTATTTCCCTTGCAATCAGGGTTTCTTTCATAAAGTCTGTGCCTACACTGTAGAGATTCCTTAAAAGACTAAAACTAGAGGTTCCATTTGACCCACCTATTTCCTTTCTTGTTATCTTCCTGAAAGAATTAAAAGCATCATATCACAGCAATATATGTACACAAATATTTATAGAAGCACAGTTTGTAATAGCCCAATCTTGGAAACAACCCAAATGCCCGTCATCCATTAAACAGATAGATATGTGGGGTTTTTTTAATATCATGGAATACTATTTCGGCCATAAAGAAGGGTTAAACTTAAGACATTTCTAACTAAATGGATAGAGACCATACTCTTAAATGAAATAAACTGAACACATATGTGTGAGTATTGCATTTTTTTCTCTGCTGTGAGAACAAAAAGTACAAATAAGGACCAAAATGTATAATGGATATTGTGAAATAGGAAGAAAATGTTCAAATGGGAAGGGAACTAGTGGTGGGGAGGAGGGAAAGCAAAGAAAAGAAAAGAAAAAATGAGGAAACAAGAAAAAATGGAAACAAAGCTTTGGTAAATAAGGAGGACCAGAGGAGTTGAAGGGAAGGCAGAGGATGGGAAAAATGAAGAATCAAGATATATCATGTAGGGGGGCTGGGGATATAGCTCAGTGGAATAAGTGCTTGCCTGGCAAGCACAAGGTCCTGAGTTCAATACCCAGTACCACCACCAAAAAAAAAAAAGATATATCATGTACAGGTACAAGTTCCCTATGATGATGGGAATATTATGTATATCTAAACTGTACCAATAAAGTTAACAAAGGAAAGAGAGAGAGAGAGAAAGGAAGGAAGGAAAGAAGGGAGGAAGGGAGGAAGGAAAGAAGGAAGGAAGCTGAGCTTACTACAAAAAGGAGGTGTTCCATAGAAGAAGCATTTTCAGGAAAGTAAGAAAACATGCAGTTTTCATCACCCTTGACATTCTATAAATGTAATTTAATTCAGTCTCCTTGTATACAGAGGCACACACGGATAGCAATTTTCAAGTGCACTCCTTAGACTGTTGAGTTAATAATTCTGACCAGCAGGAAGGTGGAAGACCGCTGAAGTTTCCCTACTGGTCAACGTTATTGACCAAAGCAAAGCTGTTAAATTAGCTGCTGTTTCAGCTCAATAGCTCGCAAGATGCATTTTGTCTCAAGGTGCTTACACATCTAGGAGAGAAGATTAATTTTGGTGATAATAGGACCAGAGGTACATCGAGAAGATAAGGGGCAAAGTGGGAGGAGGCTGATGCGAACTGTCACCATCATCATGGTGCAAAATAGACTGTAGATGGAGAGGGCAAAACTGCATCCTTACCGGAAAATACCTCCAGAGAAGCATCAAACAAAATTCAGCTATGGCAAAAGCAAAATGAAAATAGTATTATGTTGCCCAGAATAAATCACTCAAATGCCTGTGTTCTCATGGATGGTCACTGTGCCAAGAGTGTTGGACAAAGAGAATCTTTCTCTTTTTTGCTATCTAAATGGCTATTTATTGAGAACAGCACATGTAAAATCAAGCTGTGAAAATATACCCATACATACAAAAAGAGATGAAAATTTTTGAGTTGCTTAGTATTCTCCCAAAATTTTTAAAATTTTTTTAATTTTAAAGGATAGAAAATATGTTTTTAAAAATTCCATCAGTAAATATAACAGTTCGCATTTTGCTTATTCTTCCTAGGCTGTCACAACAGATGGGTACAAGGACTTGAGTTCTAGTTCAGAATGATTTCAGGTAAGCAAAAAAGTTGAAGAAGTAAAGTACAGAAAGTTAAAAAATGTGCCAAATCCAGTTTCCTTCACTTTTTTTTTTTTTTTTTTGGTTTGTTTGGTTTTTTTCATATCGGGAATTGAACTCATGACCTCAGGTTTGCCAGGCAAGCACTTACACTGCTAAGCTATATCCCCAGCCAGTTTCCTTTAATGTTGTCATTATATATCATGTTGTGTGTTGCAGATTAAACCTAAAATATCCTCCAAATATCTCATGCATTCAGAAATGCAGTTTTAGAAGGGGACTGGATCATGGAGCATTAACTGATCAGTAGATTAATCTATTGATGAGTTCATAGATAATGCACTGGTGCAAACTGGAACCTGGTCAGAAGAGGTGTGTCACTGAAGTCGTGACCTGGAGTGGTGTATTCTTGTCCCAGGCTCCTCCCTGCTATCTTTGCTTACTGCTTGCCAAGGGTTAGGCAGTTCTCTTCTGTTGTGCCCTTCTGCCATCCAGCCAGTTGATCATGCATGTACTGAACCTGCTGACACCGTGAGCCAAAACAAACCTCTCCTCTTCTAATCACTGGGTGTCTGGTATTTTTTTTTCCGGAGAAGAGAAACTGACTAATCCAGTGCATTAGTCAAACTAAGAAAGCAATGGGACATTGTTGGGAGCCACTACAAAGTGGCTCTGAGCAGGATTTAATATTAACCCATTGGCTTTCTGCGTTTACTTGTGAGTTGTATGAAGCTCAGGCAACTTTCTGACAAGAAAAGACCGCAGCTGAGGGCATCTGGCTCCAACCAATTAGCCACAGGAGACTGCAGACAGCAGCTGCAGTCTCCAACTCCTACAATAAATACCAACCTAGAGATAAGGTACTTCCCCTCCACATTGACATCGTTTGCTACTTGGGAAAGTCTCCGAAGGTCCTGCAAGATTCCCACAATTTTGAGTCTCCCCTTCCTTTGTTTGAAAACCAAATAAATATGGCTGCCCAGAGAAGTCTTGGGCTAAACTCAGAAAATAAGATGTAAGAGTTTGTCCCTCCCAGAGCCCTAAAATCATTTCCACTGTCTCATCACTTATTGAAGCCTCTGTCATCCACTCGCTTAGGGGATTGCAGGCCTGATCAGCCCGCAATAACTTAGGGGTATTTAACTAGTTTTTGATAGGGCACAATGGCACATGCCTGTAAGCCTAGCACTCTTGGAGGCTGAGATAAGAGGATCCCAAGTTTGAGCCTAGCTTGGGCAACATTATGACATAGCAAGACGCTGTCTCAAAATTTTGAAAAAGTTATACAGATAAATAGAGATAGATATGTAGATAAAGACAGAGAGAGAGAGAGAGAGAGAGAAGTATAACTCAACATAAAGGCCCTGGATTCATTCCATAGTACTACATAAAAGGGAAGGCAGAAAGGAAGGAAGGAAGGAGGAAGGAAAGAAGGAAGGAAGGAAGGAAGGAAGGAAGGAAGGAAGGAAGGAAGGAAGGAAGGAAGGGAGGGAAGGAGGTTCTTATCAACTAAGTTCCAGATTTTATTTTATCTCACTGATTTTTCCACTAATGGCCTTTTCCCCTGCTTCAGGTTCTCATCAAAGATCATATTTAGCATCATTGTCTTTTATACACTGGTTTGGAGAGAAAGAGTAAAAATCTGATACCCACGTTCAGGGTTGTAATATGCAGAGCAACCTCTGAATCACCACATCTCATTCTTCAGCCTTTTGATAATCTCTAACATTTGATCTTGTATCTCCTACCCATAGTACTTACTTGGTGACAAGGAAACCCTCAATCCACAGCAGTTGCCACCCTGCACTGTTTTTGATACATTATAAGCCAGAAAATATTGGAGGATTCGTTTGGTCACATCTTACATTTATTAGTAGGTAAATGTTGTGAAATGTTTCTTGATGCATTTTTCCTCTTGGTTACCTAATTGTTGTGATGAGGTTTCTTCCACTATAGCTTCTGTCATCATTAAGGATAAGAGATTTTGGAAAAGCAAAATGGAAAGTATGCCCATGAGGAGGAGAAAAGAAGAAATATGACATATTCCTAAAAGATTTTTTTGAAAAGGAACTTAAAGGCTTTCCCTGGGGGATCTGGAGGGAGTGGTGAGTTATCAAAGATATAAACAGAACAAAGGTCTTACGACCTAATACTCCCAGTGCTCTGGCTTTATTGGGGCATCAGGAAGATTACAAACCCTATAGGGACCACAGAAAGATTGAAGGATAAAGAGTTTGCTACTGAATTTCTGCTAAATCCATGCCTGCAGGAAAATGGCATAGCTAAAAGGAAATGAGCATGTGGTAGACATACGCAGAGAGAGGCCCGGAAGTTCTCTGGATCCTGTGTAATGAGAAGCAAGGGAGTCAGTTTCCTAGGCCCCACCGTGAGTGTGGTATCTCATGCTGCCACCCAGAGAGGGGTCGGTTCACTGTGGTGGGTACAGAATGATCCTATAGTGCTTGAACTTAATTATCAACTTGATTGGTTTGGGAACTCCCTGGGGGATTAGTAAAACATGCTTCTGGGGTGTGTCTGAGTGGGTCATGAAGGGATGACCTTAGGGATGCTCTGCTTTCCCAGCTGCCATTAACTAAGCATCTCCTCTCCACCCGGCCCTCCTGCCATGTCTCTGCTTGGTGCCAGCTAACCATGAGCCACAACCTTTCAAATCCACAGGCAAATAAACCTCTCCTTCTTTACACTGCAAGTGTCAGGTATTTTGTACAGCAGCGGGGAAGCTGACTGATACGCACTCCAGGGTGGACTGCTTAGGCAGCTAAGCCACTGGGAGGTGCAGTTCATTCTTGGAGATTCAGCAGCCTCGGTGATAACAGAAGAAACAGCAGAGCAGTCACAGTGGAAAGGTTCCCCAGGTGCTCATTATGTATGGCGGCCCCCGTCAGGATGTGACGAGAACAGAGCCCACCACCCAAGACTGGAGTTGGTGAGTGACGTCTCATGCCCAGGTGGGTCAGAGCAAAGCAGCAGAGAAGAATAAGGCTCAGCCCAGGCACCTTGCTCCTTCTGCCACATACATAAGCTCTTCCCAAGAAGGTGGAAATAGGTGGTTTCCAAATGCTGTGAGGGACCATTCAACTTTGAATGTCTGAACACTTCACTTGCCTAAAAGTTACTATGTTTATCCAAGTAATTATTTTAAACTAAGAGAATCCCAAGGAATTAAAAATGATACTTCCCTCTCCTTTTATCAAGAAGAGGGGATACAGGTGAGGGATGTAGCTCAGTAGTAGAGCACTTGCCTAGTGTGTGTGAGGCAGTGGATTCAGTCTCCAACACTGCAAGGACAGTAGAAGAAAAAAGAAGGTTCGACTTATTTGGAGTATTACTCAGCTACATAAAAGAAGATAAACTCAAGGCTTTTATAGGTAAATGGATGCAACTAGAGACCATACTCACAGTGAAATAAATCGGACCCACATGTGTAGACACCATGTTGTCTCCCTAGTATAAGAACATAGAAGAGTCAGTAGAACCCAAAACATACAATAGATATTTGAAAGGGAAAGAAATTGCTCAAAAGATGAAACAACTGGGATTAGGCAAAGGAGAAAAGGAAAGAAAGAAAGTAGGGAAAAAATATATATATGTATACGGAAGGATTGCTAGGATAACTGTACTGCTGATGTCTAATGGTTTATTTAAAGGAACAGTTAATGCTTTATTTTTAAACAATTTTGCATGCTTATATCTGATAATCTGAACAACTAATTTGAAAGCAACAATATGCAACATAACAAACATTGTGGAATTCCTATCATCTTGTTTGGTGCAAACTCTATCATTTATAATTTTTTTTGTTTTTATTCTCTTTAATGGTTTGATTAATTTTGCATTCCTACACCTGGTAATGTGACCAACTTCGATGAAGATAAAAATAGGTAATATGACAACCACTGTTAACCCTTAACATTGTGTTCTGAAACCTTGTATCATTCTTATGTTTTTGCTTCATTTTGTTTTTGTCTATGTTGTTGGTAGTTTGCTATTGTTCTATTTTTAGTTCTCTTTAAAATTTTATATACACACACACACACACACACACACACACATATGTATGCTGAATGGGGTTACTCAATGTAAAAGAAAAAGAAGGGAGGGAGGAGGGAGCAAGGGAGTGAGGAAAGAGAAGAAGGGAGGGAGGGAGGGAGGGAGGGAGGGGAGGTAGATAGGGCATGAGCATAAGATCAGACTGAAGACTGATTTCTTATATACCAAATGGTTGGATACTCACTTCAAGCCTGACAGTTACAAACTAATATATTAATTAAAAGTAATTCGTTTGCTGAGTGAACATAAAATGTTTCTCTTCTTTAATTAAAACCATGTTCATTTATCAAACCATCAACTTCACCTTCTTCATGAAAACTCCATCCAGTTCAGTACCCTGTTACCTAACTCTCCCATGAATCCTTTTTCCACTTAAACTCTGCACTATTCCAGTGTGCCTGGTCAGCTACAAGGAGGTGATTTACAGAAGACAGAGGCCATGTCTTTCTCCTCTTTTGAGGTCCCACCCCACACTGCCCAGCATAAATTAGGGCAGTCCAGAAATACAAGCTAATTGACTGACTGATTGATGTATACTAAGGCAGAGAGGTCGCCCAGGGGATATAACAGAAGGGGTGAGTCAGGAATCAGAACCACTCTGCCTTCCGGGAAGTGGTAATTTGAAACTATTTATGGAAGCTGATTTTACTTTTGCTCCTTCTGACTCTTAGTTATTCACAGTTACTGAAATTAATAACTACTAATCACAGAGAAAGGATGAACTAAGTTAATTCCTCTGGGCAAGCCGCACACACTGTACAGAATGTGATCAATTTTCTCTGCAGCAATTAGGAGTGGGAGAAAAATGAGGTCTGTTAAATATCAGCCTCCTTTGTGGAGCTTGCAATTCTAGACAACATTGTGTAAGTGAAGAAAAAAAGAAAAAGTTTCTTCCAAGATGTCTCTCCTGTTGTTACTTCAAGATTCAACAATAAGAGTACTCCAAACATGGAAAACGGCTAAATTCCATGTCTAGCATGAGTTGTTAAAATAAGATCTAATTGTCTCAAGGTTGAATTTGTTAGTAACAATAATTACTTATGAGATTTTATTGCAACACCCTCCAAAGCATATGGTTACCTTATTAGAAATTAAAATTCATTTTCATATAAATCCCAGGGGGATATTACACTAAGATAAATAGAGTAACTCCAGGGGACAACAAATAATTCTAGCTTAGTTCTTCTAAAGCCTGGCACTTGTAATATAAAATTTAAACTAATTCGCTTGTAAGTAAAATGACAGATTTAGAAAATGTAAACAATCTAGCTACATACATAAGCATAAATATTTCTTTACCACTTTGGATACATGTATAGTTTACATTTTTCCCTACAAATTTCCACTGGTTGATGATTACATTTTTTAACTTAAAAGACGTCCTAGTTGTTAGCAATACATTTTCTGTCTTGTCTTACTTTTCATAGTGGCTGTTTAGAAAGCAGAACTTTTACCTGACTGAGTTTCTGCTTTCCAGTCACAGTGAACAATACTACATCCGATCATAAAAACCGGCACACTGTTGTAAGCCCATCCCGCTAGTGATACCTGAGAGGTACTTCAGTTAGATCTCGCATAGTTTTGTTTCATCAGATTTCTTTTACTGCAGCACTTGGCTGCTCAGAGAACCTTCATGTTTTTTCATGATAATGTCCTACGCTTATTTTCAAAATGGCCTGCTGGCTTGGAATCATGATTGGTTTTGACAGTGTGACATATAAATATGGAAGAAATGGTTGTCTGAATCTTCAAATCAAGCATTCAAATTCTTAATAATAATGACTTAATAGCTATGAAAGGACAGACCCCAAAATCTGTATATATTGCAGAAAGAATAAAAAATACTATGACTCCTTAAAGTCTGCATTAGAACACTCAAGGTATGTTAAGGATTATATGATTACCACAGATTTTTTTTATAGTTTATCTTTCAAGCTACAGGGGGACAGAGGGATCATATCTGTTTTGCTATCAAATCTTTCTGAGGAAGTAGGAAATAGTGATGCCTGGCCCACACTGACTTCTTTTGAACAGGACAATATACATTTAGGGCTGTCCCCTGAGATCGTTTACTGGCCACACTAATGACACTAGCCGAAAGCAGTCCACCCCTCATGCAGCTAAGTGAAAAGTGTTAGAACCTTCCCTTGCTCAGTACAGTGAAAGTCTCACCTGAGTACTTACCACAACCTTGTGTTGCTGCATGTTCATTTGCCCAGGCAACAAACCAATATTAACCCCAGACTAAGTACAGTAGCCTTTTCCCTCAAGGAACGCACAATCCATTGGAGAAAATAATGTCACTCCACAGTCCTAGGTTCTGCTGTGGTTGTGCCAGTTACTATTTATTCGACCTTGACCCAGGCCAGGCCAGAGAACACAGAGTGTCGCCCACTCTGTGAGAGACAGAAGCAAGTAGTAAAACCAGGCTCTTGAGTTCTCTAATCTCCAAAATATGTAATTTGAAATAACTCCCAATGGTCCTTGCAGGCTAAATTTTTCAAATGTGTGCTTACAGACGATCAGTGACAACAAAAGACCTGACAGCGTTCTTCCCTCACGCAGGCTGCAACCTCTAGCATCCAGCATCAAGGAACAACCAGAAATTAAAATCACAGACTAAGCAAGAAATACAGAAGCCCAGTCCTATTTGTTAGGTGTACGTGCAGGAATTGAGATCAGTTTTAAATGAAACCAGTCTCTTGGCCTGGTATCTCCCTCCAGAGCCCTGTTTACAGAGACACCCCAGGACCTCTTCTCACTTACAAATTCAACAGCCTGTTAACTCTGAATCAATGGCCTTGCATGCAAATATCTTTGTCTTCATAAGTGTTACTGGGTTAAATTAAAAATATTTTCAGCATTGTTTTGCACATCCTATCCAGGCTTTGAAGAAACAAAGGATGCACGGAAGTTACTAAGCCCTTCTGCACAATACCTGTCACCTTGGGAATGTGATTCTCTTCAAGTAACACAACTGTGGTACAATGGAGAATGAGAGAGAAGTTTAATTCCCTTCTGATAAATTCACTTCCTTTGCTCCTATGAGTGACGTGCGTGGTGGTAAGCCTGGATAACCAAGAGCTGGTGAGAACCGGTAAGAACTGTCCCCAGGCACCTTCCTCTTCAAGGGCAGCCGCTCTTCAGAGCCAGCAGCCCAGTGCCAGGAGGTGTTGACGAAGGCACATGCCAGTTCATGCTAAGGACCACCCCAAGGAAGGCAGCAGTGTGCTGGTCTGACCCAGAACATCTCCACCATTCTTGTCTCACTGGTACATAGGAGAGAGGAGGACTGAGGATTTTTGAATCAGACCAATCTGGATTTTAATTCCATTCCAGGCACTACCCAGACTGTATAGGCAATGAACATACCTCAGGGCCACCATTTACTCCTCCTTAAGACTGGAATAAGGTCACCTGCCATGCACAGTTACAGAGGGAAGTAAATGAAAGCATAAGCATGAAGTTTAAAAGATACACAAAAAGTATTCATTGATGTTGTGTTCTCACTGTTGAAAAATTACCTTTGAAATCTCAGTAGCAGTTGAACAGTGGTTTCATACAAATCAGCATGACCCCGTGAGCTTCAACAACAAAAACTGTGTTTTACAACAGAAACCTTAATTCTTAGAAAGATTGGTATCAGAGAAAGGAACGAGACAGAGAAACACATTCTAGGGCGTGTATACTCTCAGAAGGCACAACTTCCCTCCCTTTATAATCATGCATGGCTCCAGGCTTTCTCACCAGATCGCAGTGGACACTAGCACCCTTTCTGAATAGGGTCATCCTCTCTCCTGGGAAATGGAACACATGTAAATAAGCCAGATCTGTTGTTGGACAAACATCCATCATTTTTAAGGGCTGAGTGCTGGCTCAGGAGAATCATGAGCTGAGGAATCCAGGAGGGGAGAGAACCAGAAGGTAACCATGGAGCTAAGAAAGTACCAGTGGTCAGGAGCCCTAGGATGTAGAGCAGTTCTACTAGTCAGAGTCAGTATTGGAGCTGATGACAAAATGAAGTCAATACCTAAATTTTAAAGAAAGTTTGATATAATTAGGTGCCAGATACTCTCTCTGGGTTTTCCTATCCAAATCCCTGCAACTACATTCACTGAGTATCTCTCTATAGAAGCAAAAGATGACAAAGTCAGAGAGACACAAGCATGTGGTATGAGTCAGCATGGGAGAAAATGCTTTGGCCAGTGAAAAATATGTCCAAGAGACACAGGCTGAAAGAGAGACAGGGATGCTATTCCTCAGCTGGACTGCTATTTACACATGGACCTGTGGTCTTCTCTGTGTCTAAGCAGGGGAAAGAACATTGGAAAGAAAAGGGCAAAAAATAAAAAAAGGTAATCTGGGGCAATGTCTCTTGATATTTGCATGTGAAGTGTTTATGTTTCCTAGGTGGACAGGGTGAAAGATAATCAGCACCAGTGTTATGGTTTATGTCTGCATGTCCCCCTAAAGCCTCATGCAGTCCTGGCATGGGCTTCTAGAGTTTATGACTGATCTATGGTCCAAGGCTGGGATTATGGGCATGAGTGCTACACACGCCCTGGAGTGGGTAATTTGCATACAATATGAGGGAGGGAAAGAGGCTTGCTCTTCCCTCTGCCATTCCTCCATTTTGCTCTTGTTGTTTTTGCTGTTTTCTGCCGCCATGAACAGTTGCCCTCTGCCACGTGCCACTCTGCCTTGGAGCCAGCCAAGTATGGACTGAAACCTTCACTAACTGTGAGCTAAATAAACCTTTCCTTCCTTAATTTAGGGTGTCAAGTATTTTGTCTCAGCAATGAGAGAAAAGTAACCAAGACAACCAGTCACTGTCCCAGAGCCACACCTAAGAGTTGCCAGTTGGGGAAGAAAATACTAGCAGGAAAAGGCTAGAGGAGTACACTGCTGAGAATGAAAGATAGAAGGGAGGCATGGTTAGATACAAGAAGCCAAAACAGAGTAATTTGCCAAGTTACGGCCATGTACAATGTGAGAGTCCTACAGGATCTGCCACAGACCTTCCACACTGGCCCATGAAAGAGCCCATCTTTGGATATCTAAGCTGAGCCAAAACTGAAAATCCAGATGATAGCCCAGCCCCACCATAAGCCCTCAGAGCTGGGCCAGGGATAAAAGGAAGAAGGAAAGATTAGAGCATCAAATTGGATAGAAGACTGGAGTCTCAAAATGAACTGGACTAAGTCACTAGAAAGCTGCAGAACCTGCCCAGGATCCCAAGGGAATGGCCTATGGCAATGATTAAAGATGAAGCTGTTTATTGTTTTATTCCACAAACTGACTTCCAATTGTTCAACTGTCCAGTTACATTAAATTCTGCTTTGAATTACTAATTGAATTCAAGACCTGGAAAGTCAGTCAAAGTCCAGAAGATAAGGCACTGGAACAGAGAGGGAAACACAGAGAGATAGAAGAACCAAGACAATGAAAAAGAGTTTCCCTGCCTAGGCCATGTAGGTATTGATCACCCTTTAATGAGTAAGTGGGCAGAATCAGCTTCCCAGAACTAACTTGGGGAGATGTCCTTACCCAGAGATGGAGCCCACCTAAGTGTCGGGAAGGAAGCACCAGCACAGAGAGCCCCTGGTCTCATTTATTCTACTAGGGTGGAGGTTGGGAGAACACACATCATCCTTCTCTTCAGAAAATGAAGGAAACAGTAAGAGACAGGATTCTGCGTCACAAACTTGGATTTATATACCCCGCTCTGCCACTCTATGGCTGTATGAGCATAGACAACAGGCTCACTATACTTCTCCAGCAGCACAAAGAGATGCTAAGGGTACATGGGGGAGACAGTGGCTCTGAGAGGTCGTACATTTTGGCAGAATTTCAAGTTTCACGCAGCTAGTAGGAGGGTCAAGTGGCAAGCTCAGATACATCCTACTGCAAAGCTTTCTGTGGTACCAAGCTCAGAAAATAAGAATTCTTTCTGAAGTGCTCTGTAAGAAAATCCTTTGAAAAACCAGATAAGAATTACAGCATAAGATGCTGCCATTATTGTCTACAAGCATGATGATAACAGGACTTGTAAGATTGAAATCACAGCTATTATTCACCAGGATGGGTTGTTCAATTCTGATTCAAACGACTAAGGACCGCCTAGAAGACGGAATCCTCATGTCAGCCCATTCTATGTGAAATAGAAAAACCAATGGGAATTATTAAATTAAGGAAATATTATTTCTTTAGAAAACAGAGAATTCCAACTGGCAAATAGCAGAGAGAAATAACATATCATATTTACGTTCTCAGTGGAAGTTTTAAGGGTAACTTTACCCAAAAGGCTGAGCTTGACATGATCTAGTTTTTGAAAGCACAGGCATATCTCAATCTTTTTTCTTTCTGTTTTCATTCTCTATGAACTTGGAGTCAATTTAGTATGATTCTCAGAATCAACAAATTATTTTCACAAAATGCTGTATATCCAGGAGAAGTGAAGAAGTTTGCCACAATATCAAAATATATGTTTGGTACCAATCCAGTCCCTTTACATATATTCCATTCAGTCAACCTCAGAGCAGTGAGTGGTATTGGATAAGTGCTGCTGTTATCCCCATTGCACAGATGAAGAAAATGAGGCACAATGGAGATAAGGAAGTTTCTCTCTATCCATGGTTAATAACTAATGATTTTATAACAGAGAAGGGAATTTTAACCTAGGCATTCTGTCTCTAGCCCACACCACCCACATAGGGTTTGACTAGGACAGAATCAGTACAGTTACAAAGGGAGAAACACCAAGCAGGATGGATTGAGAGTACAATCCACCCTGGACAAAATGGTCTGGTACCTTTTCACTGGAATTGGGCAGTATTTCAGCCCTCTGAGGTTTCCTTTCTATCCTACAAAGGCCATTTTGGTTACTGCTAACCATATGCCAGAGACTGTAGGAGGCAAATATTACATTATGTACTCTGCAGTTTTCTTTGGATTAATTCTTTAAAATATTTACCTCTCTCATAAAAGTAACAATAAATACTTTGTAACACTTGAAGTTTATTTATTTACATAAAAATGTCTTGAAATATGTCGAAGTTAGAGAAGGTTATAAATTTGGTGGGGGAGCTACCTAGCAATACCTATATCCTCTGATTCTCTGCAACGGGACTATATCCCCCGCAGGATAGTTTAAGGCATACACAGTTCCTGTAGTCACTTATCTGTGAGCTTCAGAGGGGTAGGACTCATGCTCAAATGTCTAGAAGAGTGTTTCACAAGACACAATCCTTACATCAAGAATGAGGGAGAGATGCCTCGCCTGGGAACTTGTTAGAAATGCAAAATTTCCTGATAATCTTTCCTTTGCCCCCATCTGTGATGGGGGAACTCATGCTGTGGTAGAACTGAGCCTGGCCAGAAGCGTTAAGTATGAAGGGAAAAAATCTTCAGCTCAGTAAAAAATATGCAGCTCAGCCTCACTCATCATATTAATTATGTGGGATGTGTGGTCAGACACATTCAGATTTAAAATTTCCTCTTATCTTCCTAGTCTATCGTTTCACTGCCTATTGAAATTCTAGCTTAAACTGCATTTTTTCTACTTCACTTTCCTTATATATTAAGTAAAGTGGCTTATATTAAGCCACCAAATACTGCAGGGAATGAAGCAGGACATATCTAACCAAAGGTAACTTCACTTGATCCCATCACCCTCCTGCCAGTGTATCATTCTTCTCAATCTTACCTACTCAGGGCTAGTTTTTAAGTGATAAGTGCAACGGGTAAATCAGAGCCAAACAGATTACTTGGAAAGTATTTGTCAGCAAACACAGTTGACTCAGTCAACCTGAAACCTTGAGGGAACCAGCATGACTGAAAGAAAACCACTCACTTGGTCATTCTAACGTAATTTTTTTAAGTCACTCAAGTCTGGTTTAAAATCAAAGAGAGTCCAAGTAAAGCTGCTATTTGGGGACCCAGAGAGGAAATTTAACCACTGAGTCGTAGTGACCAAAGTAAGCTAATGTTCCTTGAAAACTAAGAAAACTATTCCCTTCTCCCTGCAAATGGGCCATCATCATAACTGTTGGCCATTAAGGAGCCAAATGATTCTGCACAAACCACCGAGAGCCCACAAGATGGGGATGAGTCACCCCTAACGGACTGAACAGTATCCAGTAGGTGTCATGCAGATGCCCAGGGGGGCCAAAGGACAAGAAGGCTGTAAAGAACAAAAAATGTGAAGAGAAGGTTTCCCAATATTTGACAAACTTACTCTACTGTAACAGGGAGTGGACATATTGGGAGGATAAAAAGTGAAAAGGGAAGAAACACTGCATGAGTTTCTACCATGCCCCAGGCCACACTGTCTCATCTGATTCTAGGCTACACAGTACAACTGCCAGCCTATTTTGCAGAGAAGGAGTTGAAAATTCAGAAAAATCAAATAATGCTTTCAAAGTCAGGCAGCAAATAAGGTGTAAGGCTAAGACGTGAACTCAGATTGTCTGGCTTCAGAGATTATTATTATTATTATTATTATTATGAAAATCAGATATTCCAGTATTGATTACACATCTGATTTGACAGTTAAATTGGATTGTTAACTTGAGTGGTTTGAGAAATGCTTAGTGCATTAGTAATGTGTCGTGGGGGGTCAAGGAAGTGTGACCTTGGTATCTAGACTGTATCTAGACCCCGGGCCCTTCCTCTCTGACACTGGGCCTCTCTGCTTCCTGGATGCCATGCCATTTTTACCTTACAGCCAGTCAACCATAGACTGAATGATCTGAAGTCATGAGTCAGATAAAGTTGTTCCCCTATAAGTTTCAGGTGTCAGGGGTCTCCTCCCAGCAACAGGAAAGGTAGCTAATACAGCCAGTACTATCAGACATTTATGAAGTTTTAGGAATATACTGTCTGAGGTGAAATGACTAGCAATCATACAAGTGTAGCACTATGGGAGATATATGGCCCTAAGAGAGTATACACTGGAAATTTTACCTGGGGATATAGGTCAGCTAAGACAGTGGTAACTGACCTGAGATCTGAAAAAAGAATAAAAGGCAACTAAGTGAAGGGTACAAGAAACGAGGGGATGACAGTGCAGGTGTGAGTACAGCTAGCAGAGATGGAGAGAAGGAGGGGGCAGGAGCAGCACAAGGCCAGAAGCCACAGAGATCCTACTGGTCTCTGTGACTGTGAGAAAGATGTACCTCTTTGCAAACAGCAGTAAAAGCTATTTGTCAATAATAGGGGATGGCATGCTCAGTTGTTCACCCTGAGAAGATTTTTTTGGTGGGCTCCATACAAAACTATCTGAAGACAGAATGAAACTAAGAGGCATCACACCATCAAGGTGAGGGACAAGAGAATATAAAGACCTCAAAGAATGTGGAGGAAATTGAGTGAATTGTAAAGATACGAAGTAGATAAGATCAAGTGACCATGATGACAGACTGGACATGGGGATGACGGGGAGGAAATAGTTAAGGAGTCAAGAATGTCTCATAAACCTGTGACTTAAGTGAAAGAGGGCTGGTGCTGTCAATCACAGGTACAGAACGCAAGCCAAGAATTAGAAAGAACACCAGAGTGCCGTGTTACAGAAGAAGGTGTGTTAACAAGGTGCAACTAGGGGAGGATTTGAATGGTTATGATGTTGCTTCACCCCAAAATATAAAGCCTCAGTGGATGAAATCCTGCAGGCTATCAGAAGCTTTTTCACTCACTAAAGATTCCCAAAGATTAGTCAGGAAAATCCTTTAAATAATATTGCACTAACAAAAGTTCCAGTGTGAACAAATTTTTAGAAATGGCAAATCCCATTGTCATCATTATTAGAATCTCTCACTCCTATAATTGCTACTAAAGTCCTACCTTTACTACGAGGAGAAGGAGACTGCTCTTCTGGTTCTACCTCTGCTGGCTGCCTGACCTTGGTCCAGTCACCAAATGCTCTGCTTTGAAAAAAGAGGGGGTGGACAATCACTAAATACACCCTGCCGGTAACGTCCTATGTCACACTGCAGCATGGTGACATGGCATGGAGAATGAGTCCCGTTCCTCCTATTAAACAGGATGTCATATTATCGGACCACAGTGCAATGAAATTGGAAATTAATGACAAAGAGAAATCCAAAAACCATATAAACACTTGGAAATTAGACAAAAACCTGCTGAATAACCAATGGGTCACACAAGAAGTTAAAGAAGAAATTAAACAATACCTACAAATAAATGAAAAT